>VYZV01025823.1:59323-86106 GCA_013401275.1 Pandion haliaetus | reverse complement strand
CTGCTGGAACTGTTGCAGCAAAGGTCTTTGGACTTGGACCTCAGCCTAGTTTATTCCAGGTAAAGTAAATTGCTGTCTGCCAGAACCGCAGGTACTTCAGTAGTTATGCCTGGCAGTTTACAAGTGAATGTAGGGAGGTGTCTGGCAGGAGAGGAATGATCTATTTGAAAAGCTGAGTAGCCATCCTAACCAGTACAACATGTTGAGCCCTTCACCCCCTCATTCTTAGCAAAGGGTTTTCTTTTGTTTATCAAGCCTGCACTTAGAAAACTGTTGGAACTTCCTCAGGGGGGAAAATAACAAAACAGTTTTTTCAGAAACTGAAGTTTAAGTCAAATTTATTGTGCACTTCATCTGCAGGAATCCTCTTGGAATTTGGGAAAGGCTCAAGTAATAGCAGATATGAATCTGGTAAATACAGTGCTGTCAGAACAGAAATTTCAGTGGGCATAAAATTGTTTTATTTAATTTCTGGTATAAATCGCAGTTGTCCTATGTGAGTTTTTTTGTCCAACCAAGTAAGAACGAGCTTCCTGTTCTTTAAAAATCCACAAAAAAAATAAGAGGAAGAGCTTATCTTCTCTATACTAAAATTTTGTCTAATCTATTTGTACTTTTTTTTTTAAATCCAGTTGAGTATAGTGGCTGAAAGGGATTATTACAGCTCAGGAGGAAGATCATATGTAACAAGATAGAAATGCAGAATTTCATTTTAAATAAAATTTCATCGCTCGAGAATTTGTAGCTCTTTTTTTCTTCAGAGATACCAGCTTCTTATCTTCACTGCAGACAAACTGCTTTTTGCTGATAATTCTAGCTACTAATTTTCTTCAGAGATTGGAGTTTCAGGGGCTAGATTTTAAATCTTTCCACGTGTAGAGAGGTCAGCAAAGGAAAGTAATTTCTCTGTGGCACTACAGTTCTTCGAAATTAACTTTCTTAAAGGCTCGCGTTCAACATACTTGGGTACTGATTCCTGGGTGAAGAATTTTAGATGCTTAACTCTGCAGTCAGAGGGACTGAATAAGGCACATGCACATATCTTTGCAAAAGTAGTTGCCATAATTAGTTTGTATCATAAATACGAAAGCATGTCTTGGTTGTTGACAAGGTGATTACACTGTATAATATAACTCGGTACATCACGTAGGAAAGTACTGTGGGATATAAACACAGTTTAAACAAGCCATACTTACACACATTATTTTAATAGCATTTTAAAACACTGACCAATGAATTCACGAGAGAAGGTTTTGATTTTCTCATAGTAGTGATAAATTTACCACACAAGTGATAAATTCTCTTTGGGTTTTGCTGGTTTTAGAAGCTCCCTAGTGATGGGTACAAAAATGTTAAATTCAGTAGCTCAGGTTGATGTTAAAATAACTGGTTGATTATACTTCGAATTCTTCAGATAAAACAAGTGAATGCTGTTGGTTTTTTTTCTTATGCATGCAAGAAGACTTCTGTAATTTCTAGTGTATTGCTGTCTGAAAGTCTTCTGTAAGATTTATTAACCCCACCCTTCCCCCTCCTGCTTTTTAGGTCAGAGATAGCAAATTGCCTACTTATAAGGACTGCAATAAAAACCCTCCGTTCCCTACATTTTTTGCTGATGGAGATGAAGAACTACCAGAAGACCTGTATGATAAGGAGATTTTCCAGTTCACGGATTCGTCTGTCACATACACATAATGTTCTTCACATCTTTGAAAACACAGGTTTTTTTATTTTTGCGAACTTTGCAATGCTGTATAAAAGTAAACCTATGATTTGCAGCCTGGCCAGCTGACTTGAATACCTCAGATATTGCCATTTTGGTCAGGTAATAAGATTTACCACTGTCAATTTCAGACCTGTATTTAAAGCAGCAGGTGAGCCTGAGGGGCAGGTTGTAAAGCACACCAAAGAGTTTGTCTTCGGTGACCTTTTGTCCTCTGTCTCAGGCTGTGAAAACTTAGACATTTCTGAAAAACTGTTGTTTTGAAGATGGTTCCATTTCATTTCCTGAATGCTACCAAACTGTTTCTCTTTTGTGGAAAGTATTCTGCCCAACTCTGGTCGATTAAAAAAAAAAAAAAAAACAAAACAAACCTTCCAAATCTGCCTTGGCATCTGGGGGGATCTGTGAAGAATAATCCAAAATAAAACAAGAAAATGCATTGCTCTGTAGCAGCATGAGCTCATTTTGTTTCCTTCTTTTTACCAGAGCTCTTTCTCTCCTTTCGCTTTAATATCGAGTTTAACGTAGCAGATACCCAATAAATCTTCTAGAGGAAAGATGATGCCAACCACTGTCTGTCTCTTTTGAGTTCTGGCAGTGTGTACGGTGAGGGGGGGTCAGATGGGGTACGTTCAGTAACAAAGCAGCACTAAGACTGCAGTGGCCGCCTGTTTGTCGCCTTCGCTGACAGCTTGTTGTGAACTTCACAGAGGATCCCTTGCGTGCTCTCTGGAGAAATATCTCCACATCTACAGTTGTCTCTGTATTGGATTCTTGTATTGTGTTACGCTGTTACAGAAGAGCTATTACAAAGAAAACAGGCCAAATGTGAAGGATTTGTCTTTATGATAATGCTCACTTTTCTTCTACCCCACCTTTCAATAACAGCTGGAATCAATACGCTCCTTTTATTTTTCGTCTTACGTGATTTACCATTTTTAAGTCTGATCTTTTGAACGCTGTAAATCCTCTCACGTAGAGAAGCAAGTACCTGCATAACTGTCAGTGCCATCTGGGTGCTTACTTACAAGCCCTGCAGTAGTTCAAGCATTTGCATATACTAAGCGACCATTAATACAGTGGCGGTGCTATCTACTCATCTTTGCAGCTTCATCACAAGGCATCAAATATCTAAAGTAAATACGAGATTTCTAAAGACCTTACTAATATGATCCAATTTAAAAGGTGGTGTCCTTGTCATTGTGGTGTCTCTCAGTTGCTGAAGATGTTTTGAACTTTTTTGTAATAGCTTGAAGAAACCACATGCCATCTTAAAGAAGCTGGCAAGCTACAAGCTACTGGCTTGTAGTAGACTGGGAGAGATCATTAGAGATGGAAATGTGAACTGGTAAGTATATACATTGTTGGGTATCCTCTTAGCTGGATTCAGTCGAATTAAAAATGCCGTTCAAATGAGGGCATCAGAATGCTGCATAACAGCACCACCTTCGTGCTTTCCCTTCTTTTCATTAACATGGGCTCTGCAAGTGCAGACATCACGCACGCAGCAGATGTGATGCAAAAAGCCCGTGCACGCAGCAATTACCCAGTGGTCGTGTTCTGACCACTGTACTAGTAATGAGTGCAACCTGTCACCTGTTCCAGATGGCCGCCGTTTCCTGGAGAGGTGTTTGGTGTTCAATCTCCTGGTTACAAAATAGATTTTAAAAGTTACAGCATTTCAAGTTTACTTGCTATTGAACACATGTCAATCAGGTTGTGTCCAGATGCGTAGCCTGCTGTTCTGCTCTGGTTTACAGGATAATTCTGGTACACATATGCTTTCTGTGAGGAGCTTTGTTCGTGTTATTTGTATTTTTTTTATTTAACTGCTAACGATCGTGGTCTATCGCTGAGGTGACCACACAGAGAGATGCCTTCTCCTACTTGGTTTCTCAGCCAGAACTTCCAGGACTGTGGAATCCTCTCCTGTAAATTGTTCTAGTTTGGGTTTGCTTTCAGTGTATGCCTTGGGAAGCACCAAAAATCAAGTGTGAGCTCAAAGGGAGCCACAGGTTTAAAAAAGTAAATTAAGATTAACTCTATCAATTGAGATTTCAGCTCGAGGGGAAGATCGACAACCTACTTCAATTCCTGTTTCTGAATCCCGTAGGACAACGTCCTACCCAGTGTTGCGGTCTGGTTTGCTGTCTGAGGAAGTAATTGTTGGAAAGCTCTGCTACCATTGCCATAACTTGTGCAGCAGCTGAGGTCTGCCATGAATTGCGTACCTATTTCAGCACAGAGAAAAAACAAAGTATTGATCTTCTCTGGGACTATAATGCTTGGAATTACAATCCGTGTGTGCTCTACTCAGCCCCTTCTGTGTCCTTGGGCTGGTAAAGGGCCTGTGCTTTCCCTTGCGCATAGAGTTTTGCTTTGTGATGCTTAAAAATCGGAAGAGGGTCCAGCAAAAAGCATGAGTGCTTTTAAAATCGTGCGTGCGAGTAGGTTTATTGTGTTGTCTACTTTATTACCGTCTTAGCAAGAAACCTGTCGTGCAGCTCTTCTTTTCTTGTGTTTTCTGGCAAACGCTCGCATACACCGGTGCCTGTACACCCTGGGAATTTGGCTGTGCCTGGAGCTGCCCGTAACAGTGAGGCAAAATGTGGATACCAAGCAGTTCCTTCGTACTTAGTCCAGTTTCTGCAGGCATTTGTGAATGTAAGGGCTGTGGGCGAGGCGCTGAGCTGGGGTTTGCATGTCCAGGAGCGTGTTGCCCCCTCCTTAGGCTGTTCTGTTTGTTTGGGCTAGTGAGGTGTTTTTAACATCACTAACGTGCTGCTTTGGAGGAGGAGGTGGTAGGGTTAAGCTTTAGCTGTATCTATGGCTTCATGGCATGACTGCTTTGAAAAATAAATACTCTTGATTAATACTCTCTCTCAGTGGTTCTGTAATAGTACATGAATAAATAGTGGCAAGTTTACAATGTAAGTTGAAGGTAAAAAGACAGCAGGAAGAGGAAATCAAAACACTCGTCTGTCGCTTGACAACATAATTGCAGTCATTGGTGATAAACAAGGAGAGTTTATTTCTCTTGAATCCGTATTTTTAAATACCATTGCTCTGTTGTAATGTGAGATGGATAAACATTTTCCTCTGCTATTTTCACTTGATGTGGAAAAATGTGGTTTGTTCTGTTAGCTTTTAACAAATACTCTAGTGAGCTGAAGGGATGACAGGAGTCTATATGTAGAATTTCACCTTCCTCCACCCTCCGTGTGGATTTTGGAGCCTGGTATGGCCCGAGCTTTTCCTGAAGTTACTGATCCCTTGCTGAATTCTAAAAATTCTGGAGGACTGAAAGAGGGTGGATGACAACGTAAACTGAGAGGGAGGCTGACCTGTGTAACCCAGCTGCTTCTGCAATGCCTGGCAGCCGCAAGCCCGACACCCTCAACCAGCGGCTTTGCGCTGGCAGCCCGGTGCAGAGCAGGCGAGCGCGCCGGTGCAAGCCCCGTACCCGTGAGCTCCGGCACACGGGGCCTCCCGCGTGACGCCAAGGTGGTTGCTATTTCAAAGAAATTGCTGGCCCGGTCCTAGGGTGCTTCATAAAGTCTGGCTGATAGAGGGGTGTTTCCTGTCCTGATAACCGCAGCGAGGACAGCGGTGGGGTTCATTCAGTTTGAGTGCTGTGTCTGTAACTATCGCTTGGCTTGGGTCATTCTCCTGATTTATGTCATTCCTATGTCTCCCTGAAATTTCATGTGGAAGTGCCTCGGTTTCGTACCTGTAAGCATTACTTGTACACCGTGTCTTCTGATAATTAGCTCCTATGCCCTTCGGTGCACAGACAGTGCTTATTAATTGCATTTCATGAGCATCTCTCACCTGCAGCAAATTGCCCTGTGCTGTTACACACCTTAGCGTGTAACACAGCATGGTATGATTTATTTATATAACACACTTGATGGCACTTAACAGCTGTAAAAACACGCAAAAATGCTGACCTCGGTCATGGGTATTTATTGGTTTTCGAGAAGGCACGCAATTTCTGGTGGAGGACTTTAAGTTGATTATACATAGCCTTAACTTTGTCACACCAGAAAGAGAATTAATTTCAACTGGCGCAGGTCTGCTGTGTTTGAAGTGTGGCAGCCAAACAGCTAGAAAGCTGGCAGTTGTTCCTGGGGACTATGTGTTGCAGCAAGGTGTGGCGTCCGGTAGTAAAGGGGTGCGTTAGGACTAATAGTCTCCAGATTAATGCAGCCTGCTGACCTACCTCATGAATTACCCCAAAAGATAGGTGATGTGAACTGGGGAGGACTATCACACTGGTTCAGTCCCCAGTTGTTCTGTCAGTGCACTCTTCCTTGCATCTCTGTCTCTGCCCTCATTGTACAGAAGAGTGTGCGTGGTAAGTGTGAGTGTGTCACTGGAGTGGGCATCACAAGAAAGAGTCCCAGCAGCATCAACGTCCATGATGACATTAAGGGCTAATAACATCCCAGTTCTCTCTGTGTTTGTCCCACTTGCCTCATTCCAGCAGGGTAACATGTGTGGGTTCCGCAGGACATCATGCGTGGGTTCCCACCTATGTGCATGGTGGATATGCTACAGACTCATTTCTGTTTGAATACTAAAGACCCGACGTATGTTTTTGCTTTCTGATCTAAGTGGGCAACCGGTAATTCGCAGAATTAGAGCTTCTACCTAGCTACTGCTAGTGAATAATTTGATTTGGGGGTTAAATTAATATTCACTTTCATGGCAGTAACTTTGAGGACTAGAACAGAACCCAGAAGAGGCAATCAGCTGAGAAAGTGAGTGCAGCTTCCAGTGCAAATGCAGAAAATGGCTTGAATTATTTGCTGTGATCTGATGAGTATACACTGGAGATGGAGCCTTCTGTGCTCTGGTGCTTACTGCTGTGTCTCGAATTCCAGTGTGTAAAATCTTCTGGCATAAGCTGTACATATTGAAGTCAAACTATGGATGAATCCAGCTTTTGGGGATTTGAGAGGGGTGGGATTGCAAGGGGAGACTGATTAACAAAAAAATTGGCTTAAACCAATTTCATATCATTCACATTGGGCTATATAATTTGCTTCACGTTTCCCTAGGTGACACAGTCTCACAGTCAGCTGAGTCAAGTTTTCATCTGTCTGTTTTCATCTTCCTCATTTCATTTCTGTCGTAGAAAACCTTAAAAATGTGGGTGGCTTTGCAGGTACTCAAAGCAATAACCTTGAAGAGGGTCCCTTGGCAACCTGCTGCTCTATTGAAAAGCAGTATGATTCATCTTTCCTAGGCAAGACAGTCATTTTATAAAAGTTTCTTTTTTTATTTCTAGAATATGAAGAGGAAAGATTAACATTGCTGAAGCAGAGGCTTTTCTGCATGTGGCCTCTCTGACAGCAGTGTTCCACAGATTCTTGCCAAATCCTGCCTGAAACATGTTGTTGCTCCATGCAGCACTGAAGCAATGACCTTGCAGCACAAATTACAGTTTTGGTGCCTTGAGTCTTGTTTAATATGCATCTGCCCAGCACTACACAAAATATGCACAAAAGAGTTTGGCAGCAGGTGATGAGAGATTTACCACATGGTGCAGATAGTTCAAAATCATGATACCTTTCTCTGCAGTTAGCAAGAAAGGCATTTTTGTCTGCTGGTTTGTTCTCAAATTGCACCACCTGTTTCCAAAGGGAGATCTTCCTCAGGAGCTTCCATGTTCTTCCTTAGGCTAGCCTGAAATTTTCCTTTATTTGGCCTGAAAGTTTTGAGCTGCATGTGGAGAAATAGCCTGATAGAAAAGAAACAGATTTGATTTCTCTTCCCTCATCTTCCATTTCCCTTGATCACAGGTCAACAGAGAACTGCTTTCCCCATATGCCACTTAAAGAGAAAATCAGTTGTTTTCTGTGAAGTTGCCAGTTGATTTCTAAACTGCTATTTCACCGCCACAGAGAAGGTGCTGTGAAATGTCCATCGGCTCTTTGTTCGCAGATCTTGGATCCATAAGGCCACCGCTCTGAGCCCAAAGGCTATCAGCCCGCAGGCGCAGCAAGCACCAGAGGCAGAACGTTGCAAGCTTTGTGTTACAAGGCTATTGGACAGTTTAATGGTGCGACCGCTGAAGCCTACCTGTTACAGGGTGGCCACCCCCGTCATACATGTGGCGTGGAAGGAGTGTCAGGGAGGCTTTGTCTTCTCCTGCTATCGAAAAGCCAAGAAGTGCTTTTGGAAGTGCTGCTTGCTAAGTACTCTGCACAGTGGCTCTTCTTGCAGCTGTGAACTTCCACCCGCCTGGAGTTAGTAGCTGAATAATCCAGACAACACGATGAGTACACTGTGTGTGTGTGTGTGTACACGCCTGTCCTCCAGCGCTGGCTGTTTGTTCACTTCTGATCGGGAGACGCAGTGACAGGCTTTCAAGCATCGCCTGTTACAGTTCAGTGAAACTGCTCCAGTTGGCAAAGCAGTCTGTTCTCTGCGCTCTTTGAAGGGAGAAAAAAAATCAAATGGAGTCCTGAAACTTCAGTGTAGACAAGTAATCAAAAGCGTTGGTCTTCTCCTGTATTGCACATCCCCCACAGTCAGATCTGTCGTGTTTACTGATGTCCAAAATGTGTGCTTTGATGTAAGCGCAAAACTTGCTTTTGTCCAAAATGCAGCCTGTATCAGAAATACCATCAGGTGGTCTCAGCTGTTCTCTTTGAAGCCAGTGTTTTAACTGGTCATCTTCTCTTAATCACTTAATGAGCTTTATTGTGGATGATTAAAAGTAATTGCTTATTTGCAAGCACAGAGAGATTTTGACAAAACAATTTTGCAGTTATTAAACATCAAGTTAAAATAATTGCTGTTTTATAAATGTATGAGTGGCTCAGCTGTTAATTCACATTTAGGAAACCTAATGAATTATTAGTGCCTAGTTCTTTATATTTTTACAACCACAGACTCTTATCTTTCTAAATGCTATCCCATGTGTTTAAATTTGTGCTAGCCAGCAGTGGCTTCAAGAGAGCACAAGCCTGTGGGATGTTAATAAACCACAAGACTTATCCCCCCGTTCCACAGCCTGTGGAATTTAAATTAAACATGACAGAGGACAAGTGTTTTTGAGGTCCTGGAGAAGCAGGGGCTGCTTGGAAAAGGGATTTGAAAGAGGAGAGAGCAAACGCCTGGCAGCTGAGGACTGGGCAAGTTGCTACAGCTGGGCTGCACACCTGAAAGCTGATGGGGGAGAGAGGAGGAAGGTGTGTGAGGAGGAGCAGGAGGAGCTCGGCGTCGCAGGCACCGGGGAAGCAGACGGCAAGGGCCAGCGGAGGAGTTTGCAGAGGAGCAGTTCAGCTGACAGGAGAGAAAAACACGGCTTCGTGCTGCAGGTTGGTGGGGGTAAGGGCAGAGACTGTAAAGCCAGGATGGATGTGGGCGGTAAGTCTAGGAAGTGCTTGTAGCCGAGGACTGTATTGGAAGGATCTGGCTGGGCACCGTCTGAGAGAACAACCCTGCAAAATCAGACAGGTGAACTCTCAGAAGGGCAAGATTGGAGGAAGGTGAGGGGGTAAAGATGCCCCAAGCCCTCGGTGAGCCTGCTTTAACCCAGCTGATAAAATAAGCAACCCTCTTGAAAGGAGAAATTCGCGCATGTAATATTCTGAAGAGGAATCCAGGCCTTGAATTATTTTCTGAGGAAAGCGCCTGCTGGTTGCCCTCAGCGAGGCTTTCATTGCTTGATTAAGGGCAAGATTTAAATTGAAGCCCCGCCCTTGGTGATTCCTATTAGCTGTCTTAAGTTGTCCCCTGCTTGCTGTGCTGGCTGCTGTGTGCTCTTGGTAGCAAGAATATTTTGGTATGGGGCCAGTAGGACGTACTGACCTCGAATTTTGAAAGCTGAGCGCAATGTGAGGATGATCTGTGCTGAGGTGTCCGTCAGCCTCTGCCTCTGTCCGCATTTGTCTCTGCCTCCCTGTGGCAGTGGCTGTCAGTCACTTAATAACAGCCTTAATAACTGCCCAGTGACTTGTTGGGGGTGTTATGGCAAGTAAACTTACTGTAATGGCCAAGAAGAAATGGAGAAGTAAGATGCAATATATTAGAGAGGTGGAGGAAGAGAAAGTTTTGCGCAAGGAGTTCGACAGAGAAAAGACTTCATTCTGCATCTCGTACGTCCCTCAAATTAGGTACAGTGAAATATTTGAATAGGGAGGGAATGCAGGATCAGGCCTAGATGTAATTATACACCTGGTGCTTGATGTCTGGGGGTGTCAGGTTTTATAGTCCCACTCCTAATACTTCGACAGGTTCGCTTGGAATTTAACATGTGTCTGACAGGCTGTGTGACTGATCACATCTGTGCCTTCCTGGCGGTTCTTACACAGCACAGGTTATGTTAACATCTCCAGAAATCTGTTGACAGACAAAATCCTAAAAGGTGATAATAACAGCTAAGCTTTCTCGTCTCTTTTTTTCTTTTTTTTTCCTTTCTTCTTTTTNTTTTTTTTTTTTTTTTTTTTTTTTTCCCTTCAGTACCTCACCATAACTGCCAGCCAGATCTGTAAACTTTGATCATCTGTTGTCAGGCACTGCAGGTTTGTTGTGACAGCAACAGTGCTTGGGTTCTGCACATGGAAGTCCAGTGGTTCATTTCTCCTGTGAGAAGTAGAGGATGCTTGGCTCCTTTGTATCCTCCAGAGAGCTGGAGGATAGATTTTCTTGTACGTTAACCTGCTTTTCTTAGCTGCCTCTTCCCCTCTCTACTTTGTTCAGTTTTCCTTTGTGTTTAAAACAGGGAACAGCAGGGCAGGATCTGACCATTTTTGCACTTTGTGGGTTCGAGTATTCAAAGGCAAAACTTAAAATTCTCCAGGGCTGATCAGTTTACAGACAAGAGACTGGATCCCGTAAAACCTAGCTCTGTATTTTATAAGTTCACAGATTGAGTAACCAAATAGTCAAAGTTAACTAAAATCTACCTTGTAGATATAACTCCTAATTTCATATCATTTTGGTGCAAAGCGACACTTTTTTAAAAAATCCCTGAGTATAGAAATACACATTTTTGCCTGTTCTGCTGCAAAGCCAGACCCAAGGGAACCTGCGTGAAAGGAGTGAATGTGGGTATACCATCTCCACAGTGACAATAACTGGAAAGTGGAGGGCAGGCTTTGCCAAGGCAGCTCTTCACCTGAAGGGCTGGAATGAGCGGGAGTGACTGGGAAAGCAATGACTGTAAGATGTGGCTTGTACCGGAGGACTGCAGGACCACATGTGCTTCCAGCTGTGGAGAACGTGCTCTTCTCCAGCCAAACGCTTTCCTGTCACCAGGAGGTGACAGCAGGGTTGTGCTTCCAACCTCAGAACTGATCCCAGTGCTGCAACCTCCAATGAGCCCTACGGAGCCAGATACCATGTCCCAACCCTTGTCACATCCTGGGAGTGCCTCCCTGCTGTAGCCTTTGGACCTAAATGTAACTCTGGTTTGAGGGCTCTGCTGATGTGCTGAGTATTATAGCAAGTTCTAGAAATCTGCATTTTGTTCCCCAAGAGCTCCTGGTACTCTAGGTTAATGTATGTAACAGCATGTGCTTGGTCTCACTCCCAGCGGATGGCTGAAGACTGTTGGCCCCTTTTGTTTGCTGTTTTCTTGTAGGACTCATTTTAGAAATGGAAGGAGAGAGATGGGTATCTGGGTGCTGCATCTCACGAAAGTTTGCAGCATTCTTGTGTTTCAGTTTGGTCAATGAAATGTTTATTGGTTCCCATGGGAACACAGATGAGCCGATGCAGAGTGCATTGGAGAGGTCTCTGCCCTAAGTAACATTAATTATGCCCACAAAAGTGTGTGTGTGCAATAGAGAATTTGAGTTAAATTCAAGCTGGGAAAAAATCAAGCCTGGAAAAGTGTTGTTTGTAACCAAGAAAATTACCTAACTCCTATGTTAAAAAATTCCATACTTTTCTACCTTCCTCTAGTAATTCCTTTCATTGAGTTTCATACAGTAACTGCAAAACGCTGTAGGCTACAATATTAATTTGAACTAAGGGCTCAGGTGCTTGGGTTTCAGTAAGTTCATCCATTTATAAACCAGCCAGAGCTTTATGAGAAAGAAAGAAAATTTCTTGCTGATAATATATTACTCACAAAAGCAGGAGACTTTATGTACGTACTTTGCATGGACGATGCGGTTCAGCTCTCCTTTGTGTGTTGAGGCGATGTAGCGTAGTTTTCAAATGAGTTGCAGTGGCACAGACTGCAAAGCAACAAAGCCAAGTGAGTCCTAAGGGACTTACAATTGCTATTCAGAAAGTCAGAGCAAGCTATTCTTCAGTGTGGAAAAATTCCAGGCCATCTAATTATGGGGCGTGCACTACCAGCAGCGACAGTAGGAACCCAAGCGCTTGTTGGAAAACTTTCCTCACCTCCATTTTACCCTTCAAGATGAGTTGTATCTTGTCCAGTGTTTCTGCATGTGATGATTCAGGCGGGACGGGCAGGAGCTGCCATTAGCTGCGCCGCCCCTGCAGCGAGGCTTCTGCCAGTTATTGACTTTATGGGGAGCGCTGACAGCTCTGCCCCAAGCTCAGAGCTGTTTCCCATTCCTCGCAGCCCACGAATGGCTCTCGCTGCCCCAGAGGTTGTCTCGAGGTTCCCTAGCATGCTATACCAGCCAAGCATCATCTTATTTAGCGGGTCCATTGAACAAACGGGTATGAAGCCAACAAACCATTTAGGCTGTCCCAGTAGGTTTCTGTGCAGCAGCTCCAGGCCACACCGGAGGCTGGAGCTCCTTGCGGACAGGGTGGAACAGCTCACCCCGCATCGGCTGTGCTAAGAGGGCTTGTGCCGCTGTCTGTATTCATGCCCTGGACCCCAGATTCCTTCAGCTGAGCAGGGAGTGATGCAGCCTCTTAGATGCGAGGAAAAGGTAATAGATTTTTGCCAATGCCTTAGCAAAACCATGTCAGTGGAGCTACTGCAGACTTATATGAGGAGATTTATTTGAATCTTTGAAAGAACCAGAAAGGAAAAATAAGAGGTTAATAATTATTTTCTCTTTAAAGAAGGAAACTGTTAGCAGCTTTTCAGTCCTTCACTTTAATTAGTCTCACGTTCCCACGAACATTGTGAAATCCAAACAGCATATGAAGTATCCTGTTAAATGCAATTTGTATCCAATCCTAGTCCCACAGTCCCCCAAGTGTCCAAGCCAAGAAGATGAGAGAGCAGGAGACAAGCTCTATTTGCAAGTTTCGTTATCATAACAAATCTTAATAATCCATTCCTTTTTGTTGCAGGCTGACCACGCTTTTTTTTGTTTTACCATCCTACACATCACTGTCTAAATAAAGTGCAAAACAAGGTGGAGAAGGTGGCCCTGTACTTTCAAATACTCACTTTTCATATGTCTTTTGTTGCTTAGGTTGAATGGGCTTCCCTCACAGGAAAGACGATACCTCTGCCTTTTAAGCTAATTTGACCTATTCGCTCACTGTTGAGGGTCATCTCTGGAAATCCTTATTCAGAGTCTAATTACTACTACTTACTATCATTAATAATAGCAGTTGCAGCAACACTAACGAGCGCTGCTTATGTAACCAAAGGCCTTAGGGAGTCCAGTTGCAAAGTGTCCCTCTCCTTTGCTTCTGCTGCTGTACCTCTAGGGTGGTCTTTGCCTGGAAGAGCTGCTGAAGTCTGCAAGAGAGGAGCCAGAGGAGCTGTGCCTCTCTGCTGGGTCAGCCCCTCTCTGTGGAGCTAATTGAGCTGAACCCCTGGTCGGTGAAGGAGGATCCCAAAGGCTCGTGGCCCCTACAGAAGAGCTGTCGTCTCCAGGCCCAGTGTAGTTGAAGTTAATCCTCTATCAGTTTTAGGATCAATGAAGCAAACTGGACAGAACGAAAAGACTGAACAATGTGAAACAGAAAGCTTAAATGCAAATGAAGAGCCTGAGCGCGCCTTGTGTTCTGCTTGTAGTGACCAAGTCACTTAAGTGCCTAAATTTAGTCTCTTAAATTCAGTTTTGCTTATTTTCCAACTATGGACATCTCATTAGCTAGGTGTTTCAAATTATTTGTCTATTTATTTAGGTACCTAAAATATAGATGTAAGAAATTTAAGGCAGTCTTGAAAAAAGTTCTGACCTGCTCTGTTGCATTTAGATCTTTGCAGTCTGCTTCTCATACTCACATGCGAGCTAGAATAAGGTCCACAAATTGTGACTTGGGAGGTTCAGGATGGACATTAGGAAGAAATTTCTCCACACTGGAAGAGGTTACTGAGAAGCTGTAGATAAAGCAAAGCTCAGACTAGTGTCTGCGGGGGAGTCAGAGATGTGCAAAAGACAGAAAGGCAACTGCTGCACATTGGCACCAGCAGTGCTCAGCCAGCATTTCTGGGACTCTGTGACAACAACCCTAGGCTCTCTGTATTTCAAGTA
Source organism: Pandion haliaetus (assembly GCA_013401275.1). Taxonomy (NCBI): domain Eukaryota; kingdom Metazoa; phylum Chordata; class Aves; order Accipitriformes; family Pandionidae; genus Pandion; species Pandion haliaetus. Next base: position 72,000 of record VYZV01025823.1, on the reverse strand, counting down.
TAGGCCAGCAAGTTGACCTTCATGGCTATGAAATGGCCAAAAAGAAAATTATAAAGGACAACACAAATTTTTGTTCTACTGTGTATTCAGAAGGGACAGGGATTTTTAATTTCTTTTTATGAAAAGTGCTATCAAAATCCTGGCTGTGCATTTCCTATCCCCAGCAAGCCAATCTCTCAGTTCCTGACTACAGCTGTAGTTTAATCGCTAGCTGTGTTTCATACTAGAGCAAACCATGTGGCTATAATCATGTTTTCAAACACAAACTCGGTCTTAAAGATAGCTTTTTTTTTTTTTTTTGCCAATAATCTGTAGCAACACTCGATGGATCTGCCTAGTTCAGTGGGCTCTATCTTCAGGTTTTCCCTAGTCCTTCCTCAGCCAGGCTCTCGCTCGGTACGCGAGCAATGGTGCTGGAACGTGTGCACAGGCTGGGGCAGCTCGTAAAGGATTTACACCCCTAGAAGTCACAAGCTGTATGATTATTTGCTAGGTGCCATGAGATACGGCCCAAGAAAAGTTACAGATAACTTACCATTCCCTAGGTAAGCTGTTACCTCTGAGCTGCCAAGCTCTAAGTTGTGTTAAGACTCCCAACTTTTTGCTCTGAGAAACTGCACGAGCTTCTTCGCCCCTGGAGAGCAGCTGGTTTCTCCCCATGGGAGCAGAGCCTGACACCCCTCACAAACGGTCCTGTGGCACTGCACAGTGTGGGGCTGGATGGCAAAGCCTGGGTCACTGTGAATTGTTTGGGATACAGCCTTGTCCTAGCTCTAGTAATGTCTCCAAGTGAGAATGTCCCTTGATAAGGCTTCCAGCCCAGACATTTGCCTCTGCATCTTTAGTGAAGGGTGAAATGCTTTTATCACACTGGTCCATCCTCTTCTGCTTCCCCCTGACCCCAAATATTTATTTCTCCCTCTCCTGATAGATGACTGCAGCTTAAGATACGGAGGCTGGAGATTTGGTCTCTCTGATTTTTCACCCATGTTGGCTAAAACTGGCTGTGAATTATTTATAGCATCAATCTAAGTCCCTTTTTTTTTTTTCTTTTTCCCTTTTTATACTCGTGAATTAAGCAGAGTTCAAATGAATGTCTGTGAGAGAGGTGGTGGGAGGCTTTAAAGAGATGAAAATAACAGGAAGGCAGCTGCTGCATGTTGTCTCTGTCAGTGTGGCTCAGCACCCCCCTGTATATCGGGGCGCAGATTGACTTGCATTAATCAAAATACAGTAAATATTTAAAAAAGCAGAGAAACTCTTCTGCCTGGGTGCCGGGTTTCTGTTCGTTCTGCAGTTTAGCTTTCTCCACAGGCTCATCAGAAATAGAAATTTCAAATCATTGTGCCAGTGATTGCTGGGTTTCTTCTCAGAGGAGCAGAAGAGGGGGAATGAGACACAACTTAGGCTTTACAATTTGGAGGTGCAGAAAGAGAGGTCCGAATTGTTGTTGTGCCTGCTATTACCAAAAATGCTTTTGACATCTCTGTAAAAGCCTACCCTGCCAAGCGGGGGGTGTGGAGGTAGCCCTGGGTGTGCTGAGATGCCCGTCCCCACGACTTGTCTGCAGAGTCCAAAGGAGCGGCCTGGGTGTGGGGCTGGTTTTTGGGCCAGTGGAGCAGACCCAGGCAGCCCTGGAGGAAGCTGTATGGAAGATCCTGTAGGTTGAGTGCCACAGTGCACCCGTCTCCCTGAAGCACACGAAAAGGTTGTGTCCTTGGGGGGTGGGGGGGGGGCACTGGTTCCCTCCAGAAAATCTCAGCCAACCTCTGCAGATAGCTCATCTCTTCCTACTGAAGCCATAAACACTTTGGGGTAGGTGTATTTTTGTCCTCGGTTGCTTGTAAAACCCCTCTACAGTTTGGTTGCTCTGTAAATAGCAATAACATTTAGATCCTGCTGAGAAATGTGCTTGGTATGAAGTCCTGCAGGAAAATGTATTTGCCGCTGAGTCCAGATGGAGGATTTTGAAGGGGGTTGCAACCCTCCACGCGTTATGTGGGGCCCAAACGAAGCTCTGAGGGAAGGCGAAGTGCTTGTGCCTGGTTGGATGGATGCCTGAGGTGAAGGCGTCAGGCAGAGACCTAGCCTGGCTCTGGGGAAGGAACCCTCTCCCTGGCTCTGTGCCGCTGACCCCCATCCACCACTGTGCCCCAGCTGCCTGATTCGGCTGGGAGGTCTGCTCGGTTGCGGGGGGCGGCCACCTACACCAGCTCTCCTTGACAGTTGTGTTTGCACCAAGGAAGAGTGGCCGAAGCCTGGGGGATTTCCTAGTCTCGTAAGGTGTAGACTTGCACCTGAACCTCAAGCATGCGATACAACCCAGCGATGCTCAGCTGTGCAAAAGCATCAGTTGGGGCCAAGGTAGAGCAGAGGGGAAAGTGTGGTTGTGCCTAAGGAGACATCCCTGTGAGGTGGCCTGGGCCTGGTACTGTGATCTGGCCCTTTATCAGGGCCGGTGGGTGCCATTTTACTCCAGATGCAGTGTAGGTGAGATCATGGAGCTGACTGGTTCCTGCTCCTCCTCTGCTTCCACACATACACTCTGGATTTGCTATGCCTATGCAACTGCCAGGCCTTTTATTAGCACTAGATGAGAGGTGGACACTTGAGTAAATGGTCTAATTTTGCATTGTGCAGAAATATTGCTTCTACCCTTGTGAGAAGGATGAGCAAGAGGCTCATCATCACGTAAGCAAAAACCAGATCACATGTGCTTCTTCACTGCCCCGGCATGGCGAAACAGTGACTGTACTTACTGTGCAAGCTTATACACAATAACAGGTAATCAATTGGTAGTAAACTATGGCTGTGTTCAAAACTGGATGCTGAAAATGTTTTCGCTGCATTAATTAGTAGGAAATTGCACTGCAAAAAACTTTCTGAAGAGACATCTTTAATTTTCTCTGTTGCTTTTGTCATTGCTACTAAGGGCCCCTCTTAATTGTCATTGCTCCATATGTTCCAAGGATTTCGTCCTTTCCTCTCCTCCCATCAGGAAGCACCTTCTCCTGTGGGGAAGTGTCTCAAGATGGTGCTTTAAGGCAAAAGATGTTCTGTGGGATCTCCGCAAGGTTTTTGCCAGCCTCCTTTAGATGAGAAAGGGAGTTCACCCACCCATCCCAAAATGAGCAGCTGTCACCCCCATGCACTGCAAATGCCTAAAAGTTGTACCCATCGTCAGTGGAGGGCTCTGGACGCAGATGTATGTGGGCAAGGCAGGTGGGGGGGTGTCTGCTGTGATGGGTCATGTTCCCTTCTGGTGTTTTAGCTGTGCTGAACTGGGCCTGTTTGGTGTGGGGGTTGATTTCACCACATCCTTCAATGGCATCCTTCAAGGCTAGCTTGTGATCAAAGCTGAAAGTAGAGCCATGTTGTGACATTTGGAAAGGATATAGATAGTGAAAACTCTTTAAATGTTATTGGGTCACTGAGAAAGGCTGGGGTTGGTGGTGGTGCAGACTCAGCACTTAAGGAGCTTGGGTGTTTCTAAATAGGTTTCTGCCCTCTTTTTTGCCTTTTTACAAATGGTGTTTGACCCCACTATTGTGGACCCATCTGGGAAAGCGCAGATGAAGGAGAGCTATAAAGATTTCTTTCCAAGAGCCCTGTTTTAGGCACTCGCCCACTCAGGGCAGAAGTTGAGAGAAACTTGCTTTGCTGAAAAGGGTCACCCGAATGGGCGTGCAGCCAGGCCAATCTCCGCTGGTCTGAAGGGCTGTCTTTAAGAGAGTTCTGTTGTATAAGGCTGTGATTCAAGGGCCATATTAATCCATACAACATCTGTGAAGATAGTAGTATTAGTGTTTCCATCTGGTTTTTAACTATTTCATCGGGGGTTTTTATAGTGCAGTTGTATTTTTGGAGACTACTGCGTGTTTAGACCCAATCACTGAAAAGTTAATATTTTTCATTAAGTATAACAACATTTTTTTCTACAGGACTTGAAATAATTATTTGGTTTTGGTACTTCTGAACTCCATCTGGTTAGTTTTTCTCCATACGTTTGTCGTTACAGCTGCCTTTAAAAAGCGCTGAGCATTATGTCTCTACTTCATTCTCTTGATTTTTTTTTTTTATTCATGTCACTAATGATGGCACCAGTTCTGATCACAGCGACTCAGTGTTTGGAGTCAGCCATGTCAGTCAATGGATATGTTTTCTTCCTGCAGAGAAAAATTAATTGTTTCTTGAACTTCACTGGGGCAAATAAAAAAAATATTATCTTACAGCCATCAGTGCCTCCGCCTTCCTCTCATTAGAGTCAATAAAAACTTCTCTCTGATTCCTGGGGCCTCTGGATTAGGCCATTATGGAGAATGGGGGTTCTTGTAATAAAAAGTGTTTTTCAGTTCTCATAACTTACAGTCAGTCACAAACTTGCTGGATTTGATCACTAGTGGTTTTGAAGCCAGTTCCAAGAAGGACAGTTTTAAATAAATGCCAGTTCCCAAACTCACAGGATTGTGGGGTTTTTTTTTCTTTCATTATGCTGTATTTATCAAGGCAAGGTTTATTTTCACCCTGGAGTGCAGTCATACTCCCACTTCAAGTCTGCCAGGATCAGCAGCAATCCTTGTGGAAGTGACCCAACTGTGCAGACAGCCCATAGAAAGTATAGATGAAAAGAGGCTTCAGGAACAAAAAAAGAGCCAGAAAAGGATGTCATCCCCATCTGACTGGGGTGGCCAACTGGTTGCATTGGACCACATCACGTGAAAGGGTGATTTGCACTGGTTGGTGTTAACTTTGGAGAAACGAAGCCCTTCTGTTTCCCTTGTTCTCCCTGTTACCCTCATGCTCCCTGTATCTTTGTGCCCATATTTGTTCTAGGATATCTGCAAAATGAGATGTCTGGGTGGATTTGTCATGCTCGAGGATCTGTTGTGCTCTGGCTTGATAAAAAGGCCTGATTCTGGTCAGAAGGGACAAGGATATTCTCAGCAGCGTGTGTCTCAAAGACCAGAAACATATGGGACAAATGAAGGCAAATTGGGGCAGAAATCTGCCGAGATGCTCTGCCAGGGCTCTAGGCTAGAGCAGCTCCTTTTGCAGTTCTAAGCCATAGCCAGGCGTGGCTCACACAGGACCAAGGGGACACATCCAGCTCTCTCTTCACCACCTTGGCCACCTCTTGTGCTCAGCAGGCATACAAGAGCACCGAGCCTGTACGAAATAATAGAGGATTGGCACCGCTCGCCAGCCTGGGACAAAACCAGACACATTAAAGGAAGGGCTCAACGTTTTCCTGGGGAGCGCTGAAATTTAAACAACCATTTTCAGGCAGTCCTTTTCAGAAAGCCCAGCTGGGAAGACCACCTGCCTTCTCTGGGCCATTGTGGTAAGATGGCAAACTGTCTTGGAGTGCCTCCTCGCCGCAGGTGGCTGCTCAGCTGGGTCCTCCGCAAGCCTTTTGATGTGTTGGGGAAGCAAATGGGGAGACACAAGAATAGGCAGAAGTCATACATATGAATGTGCACATACATAGACAGTAACCTTTCCTCCTGTGATTACCCTAGCAATAAATGCTTGTGACATCAATACTTTATGAGAACGAACCATGCGCAATTACCAAGCGCTGCTTCGGAACTGCAGGTGGAGGGAGAGGATTTAATCACCTTAGTTTAAGATAGTTTAAGTGACAGCTCAAGTTTTATAAAGTTACAGAAGTCAGAGTGAGTGAACACCATACAGATAAGCCGTTACTTCTGCAAGGAATTTTCCTGGTGTAAGACACATTATATATGAATTTGTTGCATGGCTGCTCTTGGTTGCGTGTTAGAACATGTAAAATAGCACTGTGAAGCACTTATTTGTGTTTGTTTATATGTATGTGTACGTGTGCATATATATGCACACACATTTATTTGTCTGCGCACATGTTTTGTATGCATTTTACAAATGGGTGTATATATATAATATACCCACGTTTTATATATGTATGCACACATACAGAATGCAAAAGTGCTAGGATGCTTTAACACTGAGAGCTATTTTTAGTTGAGTAAATAAGAACAGGAAACATTTCTAGCGTCTGAGTTCTTGCCAGCTGTTAAGATCTAGCCAAGAGCAAGAGATGTGTGTAGGTATTGAAGCTAGATTAATTAAAATCATATTTTTACTCCTAAATTATGCCTGATTTTGGTTAATTTTTGCACTCCTCTACATTTTATGCCTGACAGTAAGATTTAACTTCCAGGTGTTTTCAGGAGGGAGACCAAAGCCTGGAGTATTTTCTGCAGCTCTGATGGCCAGTGTTCAGTGGATGCAGGTGCAGACGGGGCCACAAGGACAGGCAGAGGGATGGGGACGATGCCATTGAGGAGAAGGACCCTTTTGCTAAGGAGGTATACTTGTTCTCTAGTGATTATACCAGAACATGGGGAAATAAACACCAGGGGGAAAAAAATAGTTTTAAGATGGCTAGGGATAAATTTTAGCCTGAAACAGGCTTAAGCAGTAGAGTCTAAAGAACTTGTCCATTTTAATATGCAGCTTTTTCAGCTTATGGAGCCCATCCGGCCACGTGCAACGGCCTATGCGGTCTCTTCCCAAACTGTGTTCACAGCTAACCACCACTACTTCTGCTCTATAAATAATAGGGATTTAGCATCTCAAAAAAGTTAAAAAGCTGAGAGGGAGATAGCAGCATACAGAGAACATGACGAAATCAAACTGCAGAACTTGATACTGTTGGGGGTCTCCTGGGAACGGGAAGTATCACCGGCTCCTGGGATCGCTTTAGCTTTGACTGGCTGCACAGATGCGTGTTGTTTACCCTACCAAAGAAGATGTTGCCTTTTAAAACAGTGTGGTACATCATTTCTCTGAAGCTGGAGCATCCTCTGCAAGGGAAGATCATGCGTTTTAAAATGGGGCATCTGATCAGTTTGAAAAGAATCAAAACTACATCAGAGAGGGCCTCTTGGCTTTGATGTCCTGGTTTTAGGACCATTGTAAAATCTCTTAAAAGCCCTTCCAAGGACGGGGTGACTGAAGACTTTCCGTATGACCACAAAACATCCCACAGCCTTCTTTGCAGCAGATCAGGGGCCGGTTTTCCTCTGCTATTGGTTTGAACTAGTGTCCCTAAAAAACTTTCCCTGTGTCAGCTACTGGGAGAACAGAGGGTCCTTTCCTCGCAGCTGGAGCCCTGCTTATACAGGCTCCTCAGTTCGGGGCGGCAGTCTCTGACGCTGGTCCCAGCCATGCACTTGGTCACCTTGTCACCAGCAGACAACAGCCCCAGTCCAGTCCTCAAGCCGTGAGGGGCAGGCGGTGTCGGTGACAGGCAGGCAGCAGGATCTGCCGGCGGTGCTGTCGCAGCCGGAGGCTACAGAGCACAGGGCTGCCCTTAGCACCAGGCACACGAAGGAGGGTTTAGTACAGGGCTAGACCATCCGAAGACCTTCCTACTGAGGGGTAAAAAGACCCTCTGGCATTTGGGCGGTCTGCCAAGCAGCGTAACGCTCTGTCTAGTGAAGCTGAGAGTCCTGCCAAAGGGCCTGAGGCAGGAGGAAGCTCTAGGATTTTTGTTAGATACTGCACTAAACTGTAAGTACTAAATTTACATTCAACATCGTAATCTGCAATAAAGAAGCAATTGGGAGAGCCACTGAGTTCCTTTTATAAATACCTTTAAAAATACCCACCAATAATGCGATTTATTCCAATATTTCCATAAAGCAGTTAACAGAATAGTTCTTGAGTAATGTGCTCTAAAGAAGCAGATACAGAAGAAAGATTTGGAGCAGCAAAGATGCAAGATGCACCGTATTGTGCAATATTATATTTAAATTATCTTAACCCTAGGAGAGGAAAGAACTCAAAGCAACAGCAATAAAATATTAAAGCTTTGAGACACAATGTTGTAGGTAGCAGTTTTTGTAGTCATTGCTATCAAAAGATAGACAGCAAGCTCTGAAAAAAAAAAAAAATTCTTGTCGGCTGTGATGAAATGCCTGGTAATTGTCTGTCAGTTTTAGCCGAGGAAATTAGCAAATGACTCATGGGCTGCAAGTGGTGGGGAGCCTGGGGAGTTTCATCCATCATCTCCAGAGTAGCCTTCACTTTCGTACACTCTCTGCTGTTGTTTAACTGAAAGGCAATGTAAAATAAAATGCAAAATGTCATAAAGAAAACCTTTCAGGAAGGTAGAGGTTTAACCCAAACAGGCACAACCAAGGGTGATGCTAATGGTTGGGGCATTTTTATTCTGGCTGATGTTCAGAGAGGATTTCCGGAAAACCTGGTCCCAGCCACGGGGCTGGAGAGGTTTGGCAGGGTGAGAGTCGCAGCGAGCCGAGCAGAAGGAGCCAGTAGATGGACATCAAACAGGACTGAACTTCAGGGAGCTCAGGGGTTTGTCTCTCCTTCCAGAGTGATGAGAATTAGGTACATAATTAACACAGATGCCACTATAATCTCAGCTGGGAATTTCCTTGCATCTTTAGGTGAAAAACTAAAGCCTGAACAGCCCAGCCAAATGCTTCTTTCTAAGAAACATGGGATGGGGTGGGATGTCTCAGCTCATCCAGTGGATTTTGGAAGAGAAGTGACCCATTGCTTTTGTTAAGATGCAAACCTCTACTCTTACCCAGGGTAATATGAGGAATATCCTGGACTGGAGGAGGGCGGGGAGGGATGAATAATACCCTAAAATAAAAAATTTTATTAGGTAGAAGGATGGGAAAAAAATGTGTTAGTAATAGACTATAACGAGCATGATTCTCTCTTTATTAAACCAGTGCTGTTCTGTTGCAACTCCGTTGACAAAACAGAGTGTAGGTGGACTGGTGAATCAAACCTTGTGTTTATTTATAAAAACAACTGAAGCATAAAATGTTTTCCCTGGCAAAGTAACTACTGCAAATTCAGTCTCTGAAATTGTGACTAGCTCTGTTTATAGGAAATATGTCAGCTAGATGAAGCAAGGGCCCTTTTGAACCCTCATCCCCTGTAAGTGCAGAATAGAAGCAGTCAAACTGAGCCTTATCACTTTCTCATAAAATAACAGATTGGTACGAAATTAATGATATCATTTTCCGCCAAAGAATTTTCCAAGAAGTGGAAATACATAAGCAGTCAGGTAAATGTAGTCTCAAACAACATGGCAGCAAATCAGTCACTCCTACATTGAATGGTATAGTAATTTAGCAATATTGAAAACTGCAGTTGAAAATAAGTTTTTCAACTAAATTCCCTCAAGAAAAAGAGTCCAGAACGTGCTTCAAATTATCACCTTTCCTTACAAACCAGCAGTAATTCTGTTTCACACCAAGACTGATACACCTGTAGAGAGGATTAAAAAACCCACCAAACCTCAATCAGAAAATGTGCCAGAGACAACTCCTTTGATAGCAGACTGCTTTGCTTTTTTCTGTTGCAAAGGGCGTAAATGTTAGGTTGCCTTCTGAAGTGACTGCTAAATTACCAAGAAAATGGCTGAATGTCTGTGCATTAGCCTTCTAAATGACCTAAATCCATCTTTTTTATACTTTGTCTTTTCTGTTTCTTATTTATATTCTTAAATTACAGTCAGACTTCTGAGTAAGTTTATAGATCTCTGGTAGGGAAGGGAAAGTGGTGGTTTTGTTTGTTTGGATTTTTTTGTAATTATGTATGATTATGGGAAGCCCAATATTTCCCACTGTTTTTCACAGACGATACTCTTACCCTTTCCACAGAAAACTGTTTTTACGGTAGATCCCATTAAAGTCCCCCAAACCAGAGGTAAAGATGAAAGTGCATTAGTATGAGAGCTAACAGGAGAAGCCCAAATGTTGCATGAATCCTATTGATCCAGGGTATCTTTCATGTGCTTTTTCAGTTCTCTGCCCAGAACACAATCCACAATTATTTGACAAAGCCACATTGAGTTTCCTCAGTTCTCAGCACTCTCCAAAGGCAGGGGAGAAAGTCAACCAGAGAGCAGATGGTACGAGGCCAGGGTCAATCTGCTGCCAAGGAGTTGCTGAGAGTGCACTGGGTGCTGCCAACCAAAGGTGCCCTCCCAGCTGCCTTGTCAGAAGAAGGAGAGGTCCAGACAGACGGTGTTCAATCCCCAGGCGAGCAGCTTGGGATTCGTTTGGCATGGAGAATGGTAGGAGGTCAGCTCTTGGTATGAGGTTGGTTAAGTCAGCCCTGGGACAAACTGTCCTCTCCCAGTGAGGCCAGGCCGACTACCCTTGCTGGAGGTGCGTGCAAGCCAGCAGGGCTGGGCTGGGCTGGGCAACCCCGGCTTCTGGGGCAAACACCTTGGCCAGCTGCTCTCTTCTCAGATATGGTTGTGCTGGCTGAATCAGGAAAAAAACAGGACAAATAGTGAGTGGCAGCAAGAAATGGGAGCAGTCAGTCATGTTAGCGTGGATGCCGCTCAGCAGTGACTAGCATGCCCCCCCTTCTTTGCAGCCTTTGCAGCCCTCTTGCGCCTGGTATCCCCAGCCTGCCACCAGCTAGTGCCACGTCAATATTACCTCCCTATCCTGCACTTCGATGTTGCAGCAATCCCTTCCAGCCCAAGCACCAGTCTGACTTGCCACAGCCCCTGTGACCGTCATTCCCCTTGGCCCCCTGCAATAACCTCGTCTCGTGCCCCTCGCAGTGGTTCCTCAGATGTCACCCAGAGATGATAAAAAAGGGGAAAAGCCACAGACTAGATGTAGGTCAAAAAGGTGGGGCATGGCAGAAGATGGCATTATAGCCCTCTTCAGGGAGACTGGAAACACCTTTGGCAGAGGTATTCCTGCCAGCCTGGATTGAAGGAACCTGAACAAAACTGTATTCCAAGGCCAGGCCAGCTCTTGGATAGCTACAAGTCCCAAGACACGCATCGCTTAGCCAAACTTATGTCTCGTTCCTGGCCAGACACTTCCTTGGACTTAACAACAGCTCACTGCACCAGGAGACAGAGCATATGGGTGGGAGAAGTCCATCCCAGGTATGGCAGTGAGTGGTACTTGCCTGGGACAGGCATCATTTCTTGCAACCAGCAGGTTGTCGCCTGGTGATTTTCCAGAGGCAGAACATGAATGTTATTTGGTAAATGCAGGCAGAGCAGCTGCCAGCTGGAAGAAGGTGCTTGGAAATGACTGTAAGCACAAAGTGATGAGCAGGTATGAAGAGTGCTCAGGAGACTTGGGCAGAGGCAAGGAACCTGGACCTGACCCTGTGGGGAGGGTGGATGAGCTATTCCAGCCTGGTGGGGCATGAGCCAGGCACCAGGAGAGGTATGGGCTGTTGCCCAGAGGCTGTTCTTTAAAGGCATTGCCTTTGTGCATCACCCTCCTCGGAGTGAAACAAGTCACTCTGCAACCAAGACAGTGTTTCTATAACACTGCCAGAAACTCAAAGCAGGTACTGTAAGTCAACAAAATGCTAATTCCCAAAAGGTTAATTAAACTGAGCGGGACTGGTAGATGAAATGCAACAGCTGACTGCTGCAATTAACTCTGGCATCATGGTTAGCATTAGGTGGCACTCCAGTGTTGGGGAGCTCCTCAGATGAGTTATTTTGGCCCCCCGGGGGGAGCTGTCCTATATCTATCAGTCATTTCATTCTTGCCAGCCTTCAGGAGATGGAAATTAGTGACACCCAATTCAGTCATATTAGACATTTAGTCTCGGCACGGGCGTTCCAGTAAAGAGGGATTCAGAGCTGCAAACCTTTCCTGTTCCACCCCGCTGAGACAAATGTCCCATGCAGGCACTTCCAGGGCATCTGGCAGGAAAGGGGAGGGAGCCAGGAGCCAGCAGGTCCCAGTTCACATGCTCTGCTGCAAATGCCTGGGCACAGTCTCTCTCGCAGGGAGCAAGGCTCACGCCCCGTGCCCGTGTCCCCATGCGGTGGAGGAGCCATCCCCACCTGCCCCGCTACCCTCCACCACCAAGCAGCCAGCTAAGCTGCCATGCTGCGGTTCCTTGGCCGCAGGCAGCGTTTGGCCCTTGCAGGTAAAGGGGTGTTTTTGCTCCCAGTCCTGGGGACGGGAGCGGTGCGTGCACACGTGTGCTGCTTTCCAAGCTGACTCGCTGAGCCGGTGAGACAGATGGAGCTGACAAAGTTCGTCTGCCCACGCTCCGCCGTTGTCTTCCATGGCGAAGAGCTGGAGCACGCAACTTCCCCAGGTCCACGCCAGCTCCTGCAGGCAGCTCTGAGCTCCCTATGAGGGACTGTTGCCTCCAGATGAATAGCTATTGTTGTTGTCCCCAGGAGGTACTTGCCACATAATAACATCCAAGAAACTCTTCCAATTACTGCCTTTTTATAGAAATATGAGGAACAATTACATAACAGCTGCATGCAATTACTACATCAGGTGATGTGACCTTTTCAAAACCAAGAAGTAATATAATTTTACAGGTGGAACAGAAAGAAAAGTTTCTCTCTTTGAATATAAAAAGTAAGACCCGTGAATTCAAAACAAAACCCATTCTTTTTTTGTAGGAAACACAGGTAATGGTTGTTCTTTCAATTACATCTCACACCAGTTTCTGGCCAGCTAGAGACAATGGAATAAAAGGAAGTCATAAAACAAATAAGTAATCCCATGAGCAGATGTATGAAGCCTGTACTAAGACCTTGTGTCTTGAGGTAAAGCCCTCTTTTCCTAGGATGAGCTGAGTTTAGCTTGCAGCCCAGAACATCCATTGGTACTCTTTGTCATTTCCCTGCGCCCCGC
>VYZV01025823.1:10746-53213 GCA_013401275.1 Pandion haliaetus | reverse complement strand
TCCTTTTCTGCAGGCTAAACAACCCCAGTTCCCTCAGCCGCTCCTCATCAGACTTGTGCTCCAGGCCCCTCACCAGCTTCGTTGCCCTTCTCTGGACGCGCTCCAGCGCCTCAAATGTCTTTCCTGTAGCGAGGGGCCCAAAACTGAACACAGTACGCAAGGTGCGGCCTCACCAGTGCCGAGTACAGGGGGACGATCACTTCCCTGCTCCTGCTGGCCACACTGTTTCTGATACAAGCCAGGATGCCGTTGGCTGCCTTGGCCAGCTGGGCACACTGCTGGCTCATATTCAGCCAGCTGTCGAGCAGCACCCCCGGGTCCTTTTCTGCCAGGCAGCTTTCCAGCCACTCTTCCCCAAGCCTGTAGCACTGCATGGGGTTGTTGGGACCAAAGTGCAGGCCCCGGCACTGGGCCTTGTTAAAGCCCGTGAAATTGGCCTTGGCCCATCAATCCAGCCTGTCTGGATCCCTCTGTAGAGCCTTCCTACTCTCCAGCAGATCAACACTCCTGCCCGACTTGTTGTCATCTGCAAGATTACTGAGGATACAATCGATCCCTTGTCCAGATCATTGATAAAGATATTATAGAGAAGTGGCCCCAATACTGAGCCCTGGAAAACACCACTTGTGACCAGACAGAATATGTGTGAGAACAGGCAAGCGTGTGTATATCTTTGATTTGTTTTAAATGCCATCTCAGTAATTTATTTCTGAATTACTTCTTTTTTATTACGTGTTCCCTATTCCAACCTGAAAAGAACTAATTTACCTCTTTCCTCCTGCGCATCCCTCCTTCCCATTGCTGTGACAAGGGGACTGCTGGTTGTTCAATCATCTTGCTAATGCCACCAGGCAGCCCGTGTTCTGCTCTGTTTTGGTGAGGCAAAAGGAATTCATTACTCTTTTAAAAGTGAGCAATATGTGAGCTAATAGAAGGTCACTCCAGAAATTATTCCAATGCATAAAAACATGAATGCTAGTGATACCATCAAGTCCACACAAACCTGGCATGCAGTGATAGTTTTCAACAGTGAACTGAACACACACCAGGCAAGACTTACACCACGTACAAGAGAAATGCCTTTATTTTTGACCCCTGGAAATTCAATCATGGCTTATTCCTGAAACCATTTAACCACGTTAGACTTGAGTGGGCTCCTCAATACACATCTGCAGCACTGGGAACATTTGTTGACATCAGAAAAAAAGGAGTGCAACAGTCATGTGCAAATGTGCACGCCATTGGGAAGGCACCCAGGATCCCAGGGGAGAGAAGGTCTGACAGCAGTGGAGGCAATGCTGAGGTAGATAAGAGGGAAGACCCGATTCAGGGTGAAAGCATACAAACCCTCCAGTTTGGGTGGGAGCAAAGGGGTTACGTGGCAGCAAGGGTGCATGACTCTGCTGGGGGAGCCTGCCATATATAAAATACTAATGGTGGAATATTGGGTATGAGAGCAGAGAACCGGTCACCACGACGATCCCAGAGGCAAAATCAAAGAGTAAAAAAAAATACACTTAGCAAACCAGCCCAATTAAAGTGCAAAGCCACAGCGCTACCACTGCAGACACATGGGACAGTCCTGTGAAACCCCATGAGAGTCGGGGTGCCCTGAGGGCCTGGGAATTGTCCCATCCTCGCTGTGAGGCAGACACAGGAGGAGGTCAGCTCCTCACAGGAATGGCAGTTTTCGGGGGGGTGGTGGTGTTCCCCTCCATGCAGGTGGGTCCCCTCTCTTCCCATCCCCTCCCCAAGAGACAGAGTGAAGGACAAGGGCTGAGCACAGAAGTTGAAATTGCAACTGGCCCTCCTGAGAGCAGGTCTGGAGAGAAGAGGTCCCAAGGCCAGCCCATAATACAGAATTACCCATAGGCTGTATAAAAAGCTCCTGGAAGCTGAGTCAGTCTGAATTACACCCCCTGGCTCCCCATCATAACCAAGGATATCACTATTTCCACTGAAAAGAATGAAAAGCAGAAGGAAGACACTAGTGGATCTTTGCATTGTGCCAAAACACATTTTGCTTCCATCATAAAGGTACGTTTATCTTTCCAGTGGAGTTTCAGATGGGAGCAGAGCCTGGCCGAGGCCTGGCACATATTAAGAGCCAAGTCTCATTAAAATGCATGCTGGGTACCATTAAACAACATTGATGTTAATTAATATATATGTGGCAGCTGGGATTTTAGACAGACTCTAGCTCCATCTCAGGTGCTTGCCCTGAAGCCACTGTCCAGATACATCAGACTGGCACTGGAAGCCTGGGAGAAAAGCACGTGGCCTTCTTGCAAAACAGCACTATTGACCATGCCTTACAGTGCTGAAACATGAAGGCAGTGGCATCACAAACACCCTGCTAAAACCGTTACTGACCCTCATTAAAAGCTGAACTACGAAAAATGAACAGTTTAGTGCAACAGCATGAGTACAGCTCTGAGGTGTTAGCCTCCAGGAAGAAAATAGAGGAGGAAATGCCCTTCATCAAAAGGCTGATCAGTGCATTTTTAGGACAAGGAGATGAAGGTTGAGGTGCACGTAAGAGCCATGTAAATGCGGAACTAGCCAAGCTTCCATGTGGAGAAGAGGTGATAAATACACTTTATTAAGTTGTTTCTAAAATTGGAGCAGATGAGATAAGCCTTGAAGGAGATACTCATTTAAGATTGATGTGGAGTAAGTGCAGAGAGATAGCCCTTGAAAAGACTGCCATAAACCAGTTCTCTAAGTTGTCATTCACTAACACTCCCCAGTGTTTTCTAATAAAAATAATCTGTTAAAATCAGTCTCTGGAGACAGCTTGTCTTTGGCTGCCAGTGCAATTTCCCATAATTGTTTCACGTAGTAAGTGCTTTTGGAATAAGTCAGGGATTGTTTGAAGAAGAGACAACTTTGAGATGGATTCCTAAGTTATTGTTATTTAGTCTACCAAAGCATTTTATACAGCTTTAAAACAGAAAAAAACAGTTACAAGTTACAAAGCAACAGGGGAAACTCTTTTTGTTTTAAAAAATTGCAAATAGCTAGTTAGAGCCACGTAAGTTACTCATAGATATTCCTTCCACATACAAGTTTAGAGTACCATACAGCTGTGGAGGGACATAGCCTTGTGCTTGCATGGGGCTATGGCAGTGCTGGAGATAAGCCCGGGATAGCCCACAGGATAAACCAATAACGAGGAACTGCAAAGTACTGTGCAGGCCTCATGCTAACACGCTGCTAAAATCCTTGCTGACACAATTCCTGTGAAGTTAGTTACCTAAGGCAGCAAAAGCTACATCGCACAGAAGAGAGCGGAGACCAGGAGCAGCCTGGCTGGGGCTGACTGTACACGTGGTGGTGTCCTGAGTCCAAGCACAGGGAGACAAAGTTACAGTCCCTCTCTTTATGTATGTGCCATAAACTTCTACTTATTATTTGGCCATTAAGTTTGAGATGGATGGCAGAGTCTGTCTCTTCATTAGTGATGATGCGGTGCCAGGACAAGCCCCCAGCTTCCCTGGTGCGGTGCCAGGCCCAGGGGAGAAATTAATAGTGATTTTTCTGAGATGACAATTTGAAATTCCAAGCTGGTTTCACTAGCGAGCCATGAAAGTCATCTTTAACTCTTCCACATTAGTCATGATTTTGAAACATTTAGT
This sequence comes from Pandion haliaetus, assembly GCA_013401275.1. Classification (NCBI taxonomy): domain Eukaryota; kingdom Metazoa; phylum Chordata; class Aves; order Accipitriformes; family Pandionidae; genus Pandion; species Pandion haliaetus. Next base: position 49,575 of record VYZV01025823.1, on the reverse strand, counting down.
GTGAAAAAGCCATCCTCCTGCCTTGCATAGCCTTGAAGTGATTGCTAGCAGGGTTCAACTGCAGGAATCTTTACAACCATAGAACTGTGCAACAACCATCTTTCATAAAAATAAAAAAGAAATACTAATTTTGTGATAAGGGTGATATAAACTGCATCTCAGCTACCTGGAGAAAATTCTGCTGGTTTTCACTGAGAAAAACTTCATCACTTATTGAAATATTATGACCAATTCTAAATGAAGCTTTTAGGTGCTTCTATAAAGTGCAGTATGTTTGTTACCTTATTGCTATAGCAGAGGCCACTTAAAAGTAAAGAAGCTTTTATATGCATTTTGCTAAGGGTCTTGCTCGTTACGGGCCATCCTCAGCAGGAGCAGGAAGTACTTACTAATACAGCTCCACCTGCTGCTGCCGGACCCGGGAGGTGTGAGGCTGCTTCACAACATCATACACCCTAAAAGCCAAAAGAGGGCAGGGGACAGCCCAGGCACCCTTTGGTTGGGGACTTCCCGTGCAGAGAGGGAGAGCCTGTGTGAGTTGGCCAGCAGGAATTCACTTCTATAGTTTTCCAAGTGATTTGCAGGCTTATGTCATCATCATTAAGTGGCTCTCTATGGACAGACTATGAGCACCCAGATGTGGACCATGCACCAGCAAGAGGCATCCATGTCTCCAATCCACAGCCTCTTCAGGACCCACTTTCCCAATAATCTCTTTGTCCCAAATTGTCATGCATGTGTCTTTTGTATGGCCCACGTGATGTTTGCAAAGTGTGTTTTGCTGCGGTGTGTGGATGAAAAGGAGCTATATAAATGCAAATTTAATGTATTCATTTATTCTATACTGAAGGTTGTACTGAAGGCCAGGTAGATGACGCCCACAGCATCTGCCTGTCAGCTTTTAATGTCACCCACTTCAGGAACAGTAAGTTTCCATATAATTTGTTAAGTATGATTTTCTTTTGCTAGTCCTTGAAGACCATTTTTAATCAAATTACTCTTCTCCAGGTGTCTTCCATCCAGCTGGACCCACTAGCTGCTGAATTCAAGGAGCCTGATTCATTACTACCTGCGTCATTTGCCTGACCTTGCCACAAGACCACAGTGGCAGCACAACAAGGGAGGTCTGTCCGTCTAGCACAGTCCCAGCTTCTCCCAGCTCACTCCTGAGATCCTCAGGAGCTGAATCCTTGCCCTGAAAGTTTAACAACCTGCAACAAGAGCTAGTCCTTTATCACTCGCTCTGGTTTTTCCTGGAGACCCTTTGTTATTTCTTTTACTACCCTTGAAAGTATAAGGCTGTCCCTGACATTGCTCTCATTATCCCTCTGTGAACGCTGGAAAAAGAATGTATTTACATTTCCTGACATGCTTAGTACTTGTGTCATCTCTGTCTCCCTGAGCCTGCCCTAACCTTTGCAATGACCTTTTGCAGCAACTCTCTTCGAAACACTTTCTTCTTTGCTGCTGTTTCCTGTGCAATTTTGGTTTCATTTTTCCAGCTCTGTTTTTGTTATTATTTTCTTCTTTGCTCTTTTATGTTCTTCCATATAGATCCCTGGCTGTAGTGATGACCCGGTGGCCCTTTCAGATACCGCTTTCTGGCCTCAGAGCTCCCTGCCACAAGCCTTATTGTGGTCTGTAATGCTGCTGGGCACCAAGTACGGGGAAATTGAAGTCAGCTACAAGCGAGGCTTAGCACATGGAAGGAAGTTTTGCTTGTGTAACTTTGGAGAGCTCAGCTATTCCGCTGCTAGGATGTACATGCAGCTGGCCTCATGCAGAGATGGTATGTTGTTCTGGGTTTGTGTGTCGGGGTTTTTTGGTAGAGGGGGAGGGGCTGCAGGGTTGGCTCCTGTGAGAAGCTTCTAGAAGCTTTCCCTGGCTCCAAGTGAGACCCACCTCTGGCCAAGGCTGAGCTCATCAGCGATGGTGGTAGCGCCTCTAGGATAACGTATTTAAGAAGGGGAACCTGCAGTGAGTGGGGGGATTGGAACGTGAGAGGAACCCCTCTGCAGATAGCGAGGTCAGTGAAGAAGGAGGGGGAGGAGGGGCGCCTGAGGAGGCTGATGGCCCTGCAGCCCGTGGTGAGGCGGCAGGCTGTCCCCCTGCAGCCCAGGGAGGTCCATGGTGGAGCGGAGGCTCCCCAAGATGGCGGTAACTCCATGGTAAAAACCGCGCTGGAATAGTGTGAGACTGGAGAGCAGCCCGCGGAAAGGACCCATGCCAGGGAAGTTTGGGAAGAACTGAAGCCCGAGGAAAGGAACCACGTTGGAGAAGTTGGTGAAGGACTGTCTCCCGTGGGAGGGACCCCATGGTGGAGCAGGGGACGAGTGAGGAGTCCTCCTCCCCCTGAGGAGGAAGGAGCAGCAGAGAAAGGTGGGATGAGCAGACCCCAACCCCCTTTCCCTGTCCCCCTGCGCCAGGAGGTGGAGAAAACCAGGAGTGGAGTTAAGCCAGGAAGGGGCGGGGGGAAGCTGTTCTAAGGTTTGGTTTTACTCTCATTACCCTTGTTTTGATATGACTGGTAACAAATTCAATCGATTTGGGTTTTTTTCGCCAAAGTCAAGTCTGGTTTTTGCCCGTGACCGTAAGTGGTGAGTGATCCCTCCCTGTCCTTGTCTGCACCCACGAGCTTTTCCTCCTATTTTCTCCTCATCCCACCGTGGCTGGGGGGGAGGAGTGAGCAAGCGGCTTTGTTACTGGCTGGGTTTAAACCATGACGTAGGTCAAGAAAAAGACAAAGCTTAAAACCACCAGCATCGCTAGCACTGTTGCTGTGGCCTGAGGCTAAACCCAGCTGTGAGATCTAAAGCTGTCTGCACCCGTGGCTCAGCTCAACATCCCTTCAGCTTGGCACACCTCCGCATTTCTGTGTCCCAGGGCCCGCAGTGCTGCACACGCTTCAGGCTCCCAGGGAGTCTGTGAGATGCAGAGAAATAGTTTCGTTTAGGCAATTGCAAGACTGAATTTTGCCAGCTTGAATTACATGGGGAGACATGAAGCCTTAGAGAAACAAAAGGTGGTTTCTGATACCCTGACCTGTGCAGTAGCTCCAGACTTAGCCCTGAAATTTGCGAGAAGATCATTTGTGCTAGTGTGGACCTCTGGTTTTGATCTGAGTCTCAACTGTAGGTAGCTGCAGACTCATTAACCTTGTCAAGCAAGTTCTTGGATTTGTCTGTAGAGTCAGTAAGTGGTGGAGCCAGACCTTCAGCTGCCATAAAGCAGTAAAACTTCAGCGAAGGCAGTGGACTTGCACTGATTTACACTGGCATAGCTTACAGTCCACTGGAAGAACGCAGTTTATTATATTCCTGAGAGTGAAAGACATATTCTCTGGAAAGCAGATACAAAAGCAACTGGTTACTTACCAGGACATCCTTATCACCACAGTCTTTCAGTGACTTTTTTTTTTCTTTACCAGTGTAACAGGATTGATGTGGTTCAGAATGGCACCTATTAATTGTTNCCCCCCCTTTTTTTGTTCTTTTCCCTAGCAGGCATTATTTAACCAGCAGTGCCGCTGGAGAAGGCTGGTACTCTGGTTTTGTACTATCAGTGAGTGAGTTCCTGGCTGATCAGAGAGAACAAATGCCGCTGTTGCAAAGGTCTCTCCAAATCCTTGGAAGAGGCGCCCTTAATGTCTGGGAGCATCTTGGGGAAGCAGCCCAAGAAAGACAGATGCAGAGCTAGGCAATGTGGGTTACAGCCTCACTATTGCAAGGAGGAATCCAGCTAAGGATTTTGGCTAAAGCAATACAAGGATTACAGTGAATAAGCGTGATGAGAGCAGGAGCAATATAATTTCGCCTAGGCAAACTGAACAGCAAAGACTTCAGCAAAGGCTGACGCTTTTCAGTGCTGAAAGCTGATATTATGGTGGTGCAGATAAAGGGACAAGCCATTTCTCCCCTGAAACCAAACAAAATGCTTTAGGCTTCTGCTTATTTTTGTAGCCTCACAATTTTTTCTCTATTTTTGGGAACAAGTGGAGTGCAAAAATGCTAGTAACAGTTCATGCATCTGACTGCTGCTATGGGAAATAGATGGGGTGAAAGGGGTTGAAGGACACGGGGAATTTGCCAAAGAGTTCCTTGGAAAGTGGCAAACAGCTCAAGTAAATCCAATAGAGCTAATACATCCACTTAACTGTATCTGTTACCCTGCCCAAGCACTTTTTCCCTAATTATGTGACTTTTTATCTTCAGATGGGAACCCAGTGCTTATGTCTCCCTCTGGATTAGGGAGGGAGGTGTGTGCTCACAACATACCAATCTCCTCACATGGCTGCAACACATGGATCAGACACTTTACATCAGCACAGCTTTGAGATCCCTTCAGTTTTCCACACCAGCTCCAGCCTGGCATCACCAGTGCCTCCAAAGCTCCCCTTCCCCAGGATTCCCTGGGGAGGAAACACAGAGAAGGTGTCTGTTGACATCTGCTCAAGCAGAGAGTGATGGGTGAGAAGGACCAGCAGCCAGCCTTGGGACATACTTGTTTTGCACAGGCATCAGGGTGGACTGGCCAGGCAGAGGGGTGCTGGCAAAGCAAGGAGCAGCTGACAGAGTCAAGTTGCACAGGTCATTGCAGGTCTTGTAACAGGGTGAATGTTAGTTTCTTTCTTTAGGTTAGTGCAAGGAAGCAGGGGGAAGCAATCATCTAGCCTAGCAGCTGCCTCACCAGAAGAAAATATAGTAGAAATTGTTGAAGTTCTAGCTCTACTTTAGAAAATAATTGCAATGGTTACTGCTTACCTATCTTGCTAGAGCTTTGTTGTCCCCTTTAACAAAAATAATGTTCATTAAACCACCTGATATCTCTTCGCAAGCTGGGAACCCTCACACTGGTAAATCTTAAAACAAAGGAGTAATTCAAACAGCCTACAGTCAGCCTGCTGCCAGATCAAGGGCTTTATTTTGAATTGAGTTCAAATTCCTTGTGGTGCCGATGCAATGGAAGGCACTCGGTTTATTCACATGAAAAGAATCATTCCTACTTCAGGTTATCGTATTATCCCAGGGAGGGAAATCAGGCAGTCTGCTCTATTATGTTTGATGGCTGATACTAAACTTGCCAGACCCAGCTGTAAATTCAGACACGTTTAGCAATACTCAGATATTAAAGAAGGCCTGACATTGTGAAATCTCTTATTCACGTTCGATTTGCGGGGTAGGATGAAGAAGACCACCTTCTCTCCAGCGTTCCTCGGTGCCCTGCTCTGGCTGAAATCAGATGACTTAAGGGATGGGCCCTAACACAGACAGCTATTGGAAACACAAGGTCAGCTGTGTCAGGCGTATCTGAATTTACAAAGGCTGGCATGTTTATGGTTTTATTGGTATTCAAAAGACTTAATTGCTGTTTTGTTTGAAATATAACTTAAAACACTGGCAAATAACCATGGGGGATAGTGGGACACTCTTCTCTCTTCAGCAGTGTGTCTCTTTTTCAGGGCTTCCTACCTGCTGAGGGGAGGTATTTGTCCTCATTTACCAGGCTGGATTTGAGGTCTACAACTCTCTTCAAGGCATTCTGCCTCTTCCCCTCTTTATCCTCTGCTCATCTGGAGTTTCTGCATCTCTATTCATGCATCCTAGTCCCAGAAACAGTTTCCTTATATAGCTTCATCCACATCATTCTTGGACACATACCCATCTACTGAGTCTGCGGGGGGCTGTTTCTTCCCACTCAACTCACGGCACAGTGGTGGCACAACCAGCAGCAGTGACCAAGAAGTCACTGCTCTGCCTGGACAGCCAGCAACTTCTGCAGTGCTTATGCAGGGAAAGAAAAGTGGAAAGTCACAAATCTGAGAGTGGAGAGCTCTTTTAGCGAATAAATGCCTAAAGCTCACCTCACCACCAAAGGAGTTTTTGTCTTGCTTCCACAATGAGTGTTGAGGCTAGTAGGTGTTAATGCATGTTTAAAGGCTAAATCAGGGGGGCAACGGCACACAGCATTTTGAGCACATGGTGTACTGCTTTCAGGGCTCCGTACCTGCAGGCTACTCAATGCGAGTCCAGTTCCCACTGGGAGCACACATCTACCCAGCAGGACTGCTGTACTGGTTCCCGAAACAGAAGCCAGTATACAAGCAAATCTGCTGCCAACATGCAGAGCATAATTGGAAACCCTCAGCCTAGCTGCTCTCTCATTAATCAAAACAGATTCATAATGTACCTGGCTTCTTCTGCCTGCTCCTAGTCTATAATTAGTAACTTGTGCGTAGATAGTGGCACTGGTAAATTGCTTCCAGTCTTCAGAGACCATAACTCATATCTGTGAAACAGGTGTGACAAAGGCACAAGGAATAGGGATAAATAGCTACAATAATGCAGAAAGCCATTAGCACTGAACAGCGACACTAACCCTTTGCATTTCAGTAGTAGCTCTGCCTTCATTTGTATGAGTCTCTGTTGCCTTGTTGGAATTATGGACAGATGTTAGCAGCTGGGAAAGGCAGGCACCACACAGCAGTCAAGCAGACTCCTTTTACACAAGTAACACCAGCGTTCAGGTGTTACCCTTTGGGTCCTCAGAAAAAAAGCCTGAAAACTGCTGAGCTGGCCCTGGACCAGCGTGCTGGGCTGCACAGATCTACTTCGCCTGGCTCGGGGCTGTCAGGCAGTGGTTCACCCCATCCTCACCATCTGAACCAAGCACTTGAGCCTCCTTGCTCTGCGATCCAACAAAATCACACCACCTGCACCCTTGAGAGTGAATTTCCCTTGATCACCTCCTTTCACTGACTCTGCAATGAGACCTCCCGGCACATACAGGATCATGTTCTGCCTTAGGGGTGGTGCTGGTGGTAACATTGCTCATGTGAGGTCCCACATTCATATCACCATAGCACCTGCAGTTCTCACAGGTGGAGATGGGACCAAGACTCTTGTTTTGGCTTAAGATCCTGTTGTTACTCATTCCTACCAGGTCTCACCGCCATCAACCTGAGATGTGGTCCACACAAGGAAGTTTGTGGCTTTTCTGGTTAGTGACTGCCCAGGGAATAATTTCTCTCTGCTTTTGGGCAGCTTTAAATGAGTTGGTGCTCTACCATGGAGAAATGGCTATGATCATATGTGTAAGAATGCCACTCATTATAATTCATGGGAACTGCCATTAAATCAACACATCCTCAGGTTCTGCAATTCCCTGAATCTTGCTGAAATAGAAGTAAAATCTGTCTAGTCTTTTTGATTGCAAATGAATATGTTGAAAGTGTGCCTCCTTCTCTTTGAGAAATCAAAGCCTGTTTGATTGAAGCTCATTTTCACACACTCAGCTGATGCAGCTCACACTTTAGACATTTTCAAATTCTTTTTAGTTTTCTAGAAAAAGAAGACATAAATCCTGAAGAAAAGTGGCTTCCTCCAAAGTTATCTATCCAGGCTTTTAGTCTCTTACATTTTTTGCTGCCAAACTTTTGGTTAATAAGATGAAAAATTGTGTATTTTCTTAGATGACAATAACAGGATGACCTTTCTGCTGTCTTTTCTGACTACAAATGCAGTAATAAAAAAAGTGTTTTGATGGCAAAGAATTAGATTCAGGTGCTGATAATACTAAAATACTGTAGATTTATTTTGTAAGAATAACACCTAAATCATGCTTCCCATTTTTCTTATAACCTTCCAGATACTTCATTACATGGCAAGAATTCTGAATGTTCCTTCTTTTGGCAGCTGAAAACCTGGTCCTTTTCCTGACTTGTCTCACTTATGTTTTGCTTTGCAGCGTCTCTTTAGTTGGAATGGTATTTTTATCATGCTGGGAAGTATTGCTTGATACTCACCTTTCATCCCTAGGAAGAATTCTTGTTTGTAATTATTTCAAAAGTTCAAAACTAATTTAAAATGCAGGGAACACTTGGGAAGTGTAAAGGAAAAGTTCAGCTCTTAAAAAAGGAAAGGAAAGCAAAGCGAGAGGAGGGGATGTGACAAATATAGTTCTGGTGTCATTTAAGAGGTAGCCATTAATAAATAAATAGAAAGTGTAACAATTGATCCAAAGTTTCTGAAAAATTGTACCTATAAATTTTACGCCTGTCAGGAGTTTGGAGGGAGAATTTTCTGAAATGTTACAGGGACGTGGACACCCAGTACACCAAATTCCTTCATGAGAAAGCTTCTTAGAGTCAAACAAATACAGATGGAAAGAGAGCAAGGAAGGAGGAAAGACAGAAGAGAAAAAAAGTTTGTTTTCTTTATGAAAACATTGGAGCCCAAAATGTTTTGTTAAGAGTTACTAGAAACTCCAGCAGATGAGAAGCCAAAAGAGAAGCTGCACCAGAGAGACCTGTCAGATTAGTGCCTGGTGACAAAATGTGTGAATGGGAAGAGAAAGAGAAACAAATGGGTATAGTCACAGACATCAACACCTGGCCAGAGTTTTCTGTTGGTTCAGGTTAAAACACCCTGCAAATGCGCATCCTTCAGAGCTGAAAAGAGTGAAATTAAGGGAGGGCTTGTGTGTCCCCCCAAAACCACATTTTCTGCCATCTGTCTTTATGGGGACTTCTTTTGACTTATGGGCAAGTGCTCCTTTAGATAATTTTCTGACATTAAGAAGGAACTAATTATAGATGCATCTGCTCCCACCAGTGCTGCTTGCTGGGGAGTTCCTGCTGTCACACCATCAAACACTACAGCTTTAGAGTAGAGGGGGAAAAATAATCGGCCTGCAATGCATGGCCCCGCAGTCCAGCCAGGTGAGATGGCCAAAGGGAGCTAACCCACCTGAGAAGGGTGGCCTGCTCTCTAGGACTTGGCTACATTTTACATTCAGTCAAATTATGAACACAAAAAAAAAAAAAGAAAAAGGGGAGGTCAACCTCTGTTTATAGGACTCTATTTAATCTAAATAAATTTTAATTAAATTTAATTTATCTTTCGATTATATAAATCTATATTGACTTCATTCAACTGATTGGACTACCAGGCTGCGGCAGTGGTTGAAGGTCTTAGACCTCTGAATGCCTGTTGCTTTGAAGCTGGGGCTTCAAGCTCTGACGACCTACCTCTTAGGAGCAGAAAGTCCCTGTGCTGCATTTCGCTCAGTACTACAGACCAGTGTTCCCTCCTCTCCTGGCAATTGTGCAGCAGTGGGGCTGGCACTCAAAACTAAGCACATCTTTAAATGCTTGATGGATTTAGGGCTCATTTTGTCTCCTTTCATTTGGGCCTTTCTGCCGTGTGCTGCTCATAATAATGCATGTTCATTCAATATGGTGGAAAACAATCTAAGTAGACATCAGAAAGGGCACAGTGCTAAAGAGCAGCCTCTGAAAAGCCTATCTGCACTGACCCAGGACATGGATTGGATTGTCCATACGTAGGTAATTAACCAGTATTTCATTCAGTGTAACTGTAATTACCTCACTGATATACAATAATCAATTTTTCTGCCAGATCATGCTGAAAACAACCCGAATTTTTAACAATTGTAAAAATGTACTTTTTATCCAAAGTGGCAGCAGGCACACACCAGTTTTGCTTTCTCTCGTTACATTATTCTTGTGGTCTTTTCCACAAATGCCTGGGTGTCTCTTAGGTATTACTTTTTAATCATCTACCCTCATTACATGTAGTGTTTGCTCCTTTTTCATTTTATAGCACAAAGCCAGAAAGAAGGCAATTAAAATTCAATAATGGTGCTGTGCTTAGACACTCATTAAGTAGTCGTTAGTAGTCTGGAGACTCATTGCCTTCGTAAGAGTTTGTTTCCCCGCTCCCCATGAATCTCCTCACCGCAGTATTACCTCCAAACAGCAAGCGCGATGAGAATGTGAATCCAGAAGGGTTCGTGAGCCTCCTGGCCCAGGCACAAGTGCTCCACTGCCTCCTGGACACCCACTGCCTCGGCTGCAGCAAACCCCTGGGTCTCTTCCAGCAGCACCAGGGAGATGGCCAGGCCTGGGGCTGTCCTGGCTACTCCTGGTCCTGCCGCGCTCCCTGGCTGGGACCGATGCACCCTGGCAGTGATTCCTGTCCTCCTCAGGTGATAGAAGGACCACTTTGCTGCCCTTGCTTAGGCTGGCTTGACTAGCACCCCCTCCCAGAAACACAGCCCCCAGTTGCCAAGACAGTTTTTAGAAGGACGCACTTCTCATCCCGAGTAGCTGGCAAAATCAGGTCTCTAGAGAGTCAGGAGCATTCACTGTCAGCATGAGGAGCCAAGCTCCTGCCAAAAGAGCCTTCAAAACAAGCAAGCTTCATTTTGAGGTGGGAAAAAAACCTCGCTGGCAGAGATAGGATGGCAAGAGTATGCCACTGCTTGTCAGAGGCATAAAGGCATCAATAAAGTAATGCTCACACTCAAAAACTGCCTTACAAAACAAGAGAAGCAGCCTCTCTCGATTATAAGGATTGCCTCTGGACAATAAATAACAGCATCTGTTCTCTAAACTCTGAGCATCTTGAGTTTGCTTTGCTTTCTGTCCTTGAGGAGGCAGGGAGGAGAGAGGACAAGACAACTGAGACAGTTCAAGTTAGGAAGGCTCCACAGCAGTTCTAAGAAGCATTTCACTGGAGCTCACTGAGAGCAGCGGGAGCAAACTCCAATGCATTATTTAAGACCACCCCCACACTGCTGACCCTTTATAGATGCAGATCAATATAGTGGCCTCTTCCAGAAAAAGGAGGCTTCGATATGAAAAAGACTAAAATAGAATGCATATTAGAGATCCTGAGGGGAAATAATATAGCCCAAGGGAATATCTGCATGCCATGGTACAATAAGGCAGTCCCTGAAGGGTCAGCAGATAGCAATGGAGGGAGCGGAGCAATTCAGATTCCCAGCTCGTTCGTAGCACTCGCTCACCTCTGGGGCATAAAGCTTTGGCACAGAAGCACCTCATCAGTAGTCCATCACCTGCACACTTGCTGGCACGGTCATAGAGTCATATTTCATGAAAAAATGGGTTTCTGTATTAAAACTCATTTCAACTCTCACTAAACATTGCATTGTTCTTTGTGCCTTGCCTTCCCCCAGTACCTACAAGCTGCCACTGACTGCCTGGCACGGTGTCAGGCGAGGAGCAAGAGGAGAGCTCCACTTTGCAGGCTGCCTGTTACATTTTCCCACATGTGCTCAGGCTACTTCTCTGAGCCATCTTCCACTCATCTTCCTGCTCTGTACTTCAGCTGTGAGCTCTCTTAGGTCAGGATTGCCTTGGGGCTGTTTTGTACAGCGCCTGGTGCACCAGCTGATTATGACTGTTGGATTTTTTCCCCTCAAGGTGCATTCAGCTGTGCATTTACCTGCTTGTAAGAATTTTTCTGAGTAGTTGGCAGACACTTTGTTTATCAAGAGAGAAAAAGTATTCTTGAAGGTTTGGTGACGTGCTGCGCATAAGGATACATGCATACCCATATGTGTATATCTGTGTGTGTGTGCATGTGTAAATATAAAGATAGATGATAGTTAGATAGACAGACAATTCATGATAGATTCACAATTTATTTTTCTATATAGATACATATACAGAAGTATAACATTCTCAGGCTCCCTAAGACAGACTGCAGATTCAAAATGCAAAAATCTATCGATATGCAGGACAGTTAATTAGTAGAAAGGAGTAACCTTCTCCCCTTCCATTTGCCATTTTTCTTTGGAAGTATTATTTCTTGTTGTTTGCACACCACCGCCTTTGTACTTCGGTAACAACTAACCTTGTATTAGTGAAGATGACAACAAAACCAAGCCCATTTTATCCATGGGATGGTAGTTGCAGTGCGTGAATTTCTGGCACGTTGCAAAACATTGGAAATTCCTGGCCAGGTGTCATCAAGTGCAATGGATAAATATTCACCCAAGAGGTGTACTTTTAAACCAGCTGACTGAAGGTCTGTTTTCCTTAAGTGATTTTCCTGCTGGGAAGTTTATTCCCATGACCTGGTTTCTGCTTCCTGATGGGGTAGTGACCAACCACACTGTGAGAATACTGAAAATCAGGTGGTTATAGCTAACCATTTGTGAACAACTCAAGACTAAAACCTGTCTGTGGAGCTAACGTGGCAAATTATCTGTAAATACTAATTATCTTTCTAGTCATGGTGGATGTATTACAATCCACATAAAAGTGGACCCATAGTTGTATGAAAACAGAAGCCTTCACGTGTCTTCTCTTGGTCTGACCACTGGACTTGAGGTTTCCTGCTAGGATTTCACTCCTAGTCTCATTCCAGATATTTCAGTGGCCTTCAAAAAACCATTCGCTCTCCCTTCATTCCCCTCAACCATAAAGAAGTGACAAAAATAACTAGGACTGGGTGCAGCAATTATGTATATGAGGAGCAGGTGTAAGAGGGAGGAACCTGCAATCCTTTTCTTCCTATTCCATCCCTTCCCCACCCCGTCCCTGACAAGTCTGTACATAAATACATTTGCCTTTGCTGTTCCGAGCTCCTCTTATGCACATATACCCAGCACATCTGGGTAGAGTTATCATCAAGGCAGTCATATTCCTGAGCAGTAATGATCATCAGTCAAACCAGCATTGGGGGACTACATTTTCATGAGACTTCTGCTTACTACCAACAATCACGTGCAGAAAACTTTTGGTTTGGGTTTGTGTGGTGGGATTTTTTGGTAGCAGGGGAGGGGCCACAGGGCTGGCTCTTGTGAGAAGCTACTAGAAGATTCCCTGGCTCCAAGTGAGACCCACCTCTAGCCAAGGCTGAGCCCATCAGCACCTCTGAGAGAACAAATTTAAGAGGGGAAACCTGTAGCAGGGGAGGAGCTGGGAATGTGAGAGGAACACCTGTGCAGATACTGAGGTCAGTGAAGAAGGAGGGGGAGGAGGGGTGCCTGAGGAGAGGATGCCTCTGCAGCCTGTGGAGGAGCCCACGCTGGAGCAGGGGATGAGCAAGGAGTCCTCCTCCCCCTGAGAAGGAAGGAGTGGCAGAGACAAGGTGGGATGAGCAGACCTCAACCCCCATTCCCCTGCACCAGCAGGTGGAGAAAACTGGGAGTGGAGTTGAGCTGGGAAGGGGCAGGGGGGAAGGCGTTCTGAGGTTTGGGTTTACTTCTCATTATCTTTATTTTGATATGAGGTAACAAATTAAATTGATTTGGGGTTTTTTTGTCCAAGTTGAGTATGGTTTTTGCCCGTGTCCATAAGTGGTGAGTGATCCCTCCCTGTCCTTGCCTTCCTTGTCTGCACCAATGGGCTTTTCCTCCTATTTTCTCCTCAGCCCACCGTGGCCGGGGCGGGGGGACAGGAGGAGGAGTGGGTGATCAGCTTCGTGGTGCTTTGTTACTGGCTGTGCTGAAACCATGACAGCTTTCTACAGGACCTCTCTCCTGAAAAACAGTTTTCAGAGCAGACAGACTAAAGGGTTTTCAGGTTATAATGTGTTGCGATTGCATATTACAAACAAAAGATGAAATCAAGTGTGCCTATGTGCCTGTTGTTCCTGTCTCCAAATGAATTTCCTGTTAGACCCTTTCTTCTCTTGTCCAGTAAATTCCTTCAGACAAAAGTGGTTGCACCTATAGTACGCTGTAAGGTCAGTCTTAGAGTTATTTGTAAGCCTACTTTGCTGCCTGCTACCTTTTTTCACCTGTGTAGCTGCTTGATGCTCCATCACCCCAGTTATGTGTGGACTTGGAGAGCCAACAGTGGTCAGGGGTGAGCTCCAGCTGTGCCAGCTGCAGGTTTGTGCTTTGGCCCTGAGGGCATCTCGGAGCTGGTTGTCACAACACAGCACCCACAGAGCCAGGTCTTGTAAGAAGGATGGTCCTTTCCTGTAGGCAGGATTTTCAGACACTGGAAACCTCCAATTCATCTTGCAGTGGGGGGACTCTCCCTTCTAGGGATTACCTGGCAGGCCAGTAACCTCTAAGAAAGGACTTTCTTTGCTGTGACAAATATAATTGGTCTGCCTCCTAATCCAGCTGTGGACAAGATGTTGACAGTTCTACTTCTTATCAAAAAACTCAAATGTTCTTTTTCCCTTTATAGTTCAAGAACCTTTCTACGAGGTTCAAGGCCCCAAAGCATTAAATGATTACTTGCCTCACTTCCTTTGTTTGCAATATCTCTGCGTCAAGTAATACAGCTTGTAGCTTTTTTAGGAGAGTCAATAAAAAAGCAGCAAGGTTACCTGATGCTTTGAAGCTTTTGGTACAAATATGTAGGTCAAATGGGACCTTTTATGAAGCCCTATCCACAGCAATCTAATGTCTTTACATTTATTTCCTCACATTTACTTCCAGCAGCTCTGTTGCTTTTTTTATTACTGAAGATCCATAATACTAAATCCTCCTCCTTCCTTTTAGATTTCTACTAATGACCACTAGCAATGCGATTTTGCTGGAAATTAACTTGCTTGTATTTTGTATATGTTTTCACATATGAAATGCATTTCATTTACAAAAGACAGGGACTTAGTCTTTTCTTCATCTTAAGCCCTTTTCCCCCAGCAGGCAGAATAAAACCAAAAACTAAAATGTATCTTATACAAGATCTGATTTTTTAAGAGGAGGGGTTTTTCTTTTATGGCAAGTTATTGCATTTGTCTAATAGATAATGTAATGAATTTGATCGGTTTCTCTCCTTCCATCAAGGCTTTATTAGGTTAGAAAAGGACTCTGCACTTCTCTCTTTGTAGATTGACCTGTTCACGGAAGAGTAAAGCCTGTTAAAAGCCTGACTGAGCTTGACCATTGCCTAATGGACTTCGATTAGTGACCATTCCTGCTTTCTTGAGACTTTTTGCATTTCTAAGGACCTGCTGATCTCTAAGGATTCAGTACCATACTTTTCTTGTCCATTCAAAATTTACTACTCTCTTTTTATACTAAACTTGATTACAGAAAAATAATTAATCCGGCAACCATGTATAGAGATTATCAGCATGGCATCTCAATAAATGCTGTTACCTTTACTACTCATACCACTGTACCAAATGCAGCTTCCCTAAGCTCAGCAGAGACAGTCGATCTGGCACTATGGCACCAGCCTCTGTACCCCAGGGTGCGTAAACTGTTCTGTGTCACAATTTTTGATTCATGTGGCGTATATACATTTTTATAAAATCTTCATTGATCTATTTAGTCTGAAATATTCAGGATCAGTGGATTTTTAGCCAGTGGCAACCTCAAGAGAAAATTTGATAGCAGATGTGTGTGTTTGTGCACACGTGTATAACGCAACAAAGGTTTATGATAACAGCATCACACAAAACCAGAACAGTGTAGGCTATACATTATCAAGATAATATTAACACAATAAGAATATTTAGTTGTTTTATGTTGGAAAACAGAAAAATATGGCCATTTTCTGGAAAACTTTTTCTTTTTTCTATATACCCACCTGCCCGTCTCTGCAAGCTTGGTGATAGCATGCAAAATCTCCCCTGAAGCCTACTTACTGTGCAGCTGCATAAGTGCAGGAGAATACTCTGAGGCCTTTAAACACCAGTAAAAACAAACGAGAAGCCAGCTATGGAACACTGATGTATGTCCTCCCCTGGGATACGGAAGGAAGAATGACAAAAGACAAATTCACTGGGTTTTATCAAGTTCTGGTGGGGATAGACCTCATTGTCTCTAAAGTAAGAGCCGGTCGTGGTCTGGATGATGCAATTTCAAACCCAACAACTTGCTGAGAATTTTGGAAGGGATGAGATCTGAAAAAGGTAGGGGTTTAATAGAAAATGACCACAGAAAGCTAAGTAGGTATTTGTTTGGCAAATAACGTACACTTCTTCAGAAAACTTCATCAGAAATATCACAGTATTTCTCTCCAATGGTTAAAAATCAATACATGAGAGGCTATTTTGAAATCACTGCTACTTCATCAATGCCTTTACTGACTCCTCTCTCCCTCTTAGAAAAGTATGTTTAATTTTTTTGGCAGTCCTGTCTATTTAAAGAGAAAAATTAAGCAAATGTACCTTGGGAGTTAACTGCTTCTGCTAATAAACGTGATCTGCAGACTTGAATCTTTTTGGTTAAGCTTGGCAGAGGATGCAAATCAGCTAATCTGTATAATAGCTGATAGAATAGAATTAGGGGGAAAATGTTCATAGGTTGAAAATTAAGGGGTAGGTAACAAAAATTATAACCTGCTTTTAAAAAAGAAGACATCAGGCTCTGTTTGGACTTGAGAGCTGCATTAATGTGAGTCTGCTACCACATCATGCATTTTCTGTCACAGAGGCAGAAGTGGGGGATTTAAGACAGTAAATGTCAAGTAGACACTGCTGCGCGAATCTATTGTCCTGATGGAGGGAGGGGGGAAGTGGCTTCCTGGAAAGAAGCGAAGTTTGCCTATTATGGCCCCGATCCTGTGCTAGGGGTATTTGTCCATCCATGTGAAGTCCTGCAGAGGCACAATGATGGATTTTGCACTGCCCTTCTGTTTATAGTTACTTCTATTTCACGTGAAATATGGGACACCTGCATTACTGTTTTGAAATGGTTAAAAGCCTTACCACTAGATGTGCTGTGAGAACAAGGACAGAGCCTCCATTTACACTCCTATTTGGCCATGTTTTCTGATTTACTGGCGTTTACTCTCTTAGTGCTATCTTACAGCTCACTCACCTACAAACTCACTGTTTTCCACCAAAAATGAGCCATCATCTCATTCTCAGCCAAGACTCCATGAGCAAAGGGGATACCTGACACCTGGGATTTCATTACTGTCACAAATTTTGTGGGCCAGAACCCCACCTCACACTGCCCAAAATTTTCACTATGCTGAAATCAAAGGAGTTACATCAGGCCCTACCAACCAAGGGTCTGACCCAGGATGTTGCACACTAATCTGCTTAAATGTCGTATCTCAGATTGTTCTTTCTCTTGTTTCACTGTGTTACAGAGGCTTAGATATATGGAGGGGTTCATTGCTGGCATTTGAGCACTGTGTTTCCTAACTTTTCAGCATCTTGTTCGTGCAACGAAATTCGCAGCTCTGTGGTTGAACCCTGCGCTCCCTGTACAATGCAGGCACCCCAGAGAGGCATTGACCCAAACAAACAGCCCACCACAAGTGAAGAAAGGCATATCCTAAATCTGACACCTGTCTGGCTTTACTAAAGTTGGGAATCACCTCTGCCCACCCAGGACTCACTGCGATTCAACATGACCACATAGGAAGCCAGTTGCCCCCTTTTAACCCAGGGCCTGTGGTTAGAGCATTCACCCAGAGAGCTGGAAACCCGGGAGAAGAATGAGATTCAAACCCACACCTCCCAGAGCAGTACCATAATTGCCAGTCAGATTGGGCGACGGGGGACTCTGTCGCCTTCATTCTGATTTGCATGAAAGCAGATGTATTGGGACAGAAGGGAATGAGCAATGGTGGAGGGTAGCTCTGGATAGATTGAGGACTAAGGACAAGACTGGAGGTATGTGCAAATGTTATTTGCATGAAACAGTCCCTGGATAAAATAGTCTGAGCAATCCTTGGAGTCCTTCAGTCCTTGGGACTAAAATCCAGGTTACCATGTGTGAGTGAGTGCCCAGAGAGCGTGCTTTCCCACTGCAAACTGCAGGAGATTCAACAGTGAGCCCAACCTCCCTCACTTCTGGCTGCAGAGAGCAGTCCCAATGCTCCAGGCAGAGCAGGCACAGGGCTGGGGACCTCCACAGCCTGGAGGTATGCTGCGACCACTAACCTACCAGCTGGACAGCAGATATTGCCAGTCCCCACACTGTCATCCATGGAAGATGTGGTCTGAAATAAAATGCCTCTTGCTGCCAGCTTTTGTGCAGCACACAGTCCGTGCCTAGAGAAAATTAACTGGAATGAGTCCCAAAGGCCACAGAGGCAGACAGATTCCTGATTTGTGGATAATGATGGGGTTTGGGCATGAGATAGGGACTTGGTTCAATCAAAGGTAAGGAGCTTCTGAGCGTGTGAGAAGCAGTATGAATACCAGCAAAATCATAGGCATTTACCATTTTGACTTACTGCCAGCGTTAGAGGGGAGTGAAATAGGATCCTTGAAAACTGCAATTTTATACTTGGGGTGTCTAAAAATGTTCCAAGTCATTTAGTGGATCTTGGCCCAAATGAATTTATCAGGCTAGCTGGTGATTTGCAGTTGATTTCCTAAGCATCACTGCAAAATTACTAAAATTTGACAATATAATAATGTTGTGTTCTTAACTGGCTGAGGAAGTTGTAAATCTTTCTCTGGGTGAACAAAGAATTTTCTATTATCCCGCCGGTCTTTATTTTGAGTATTCTGCTACTAGCTACATATTAACATTTCCTTTCTGGTCTGGAGATCAATTACAATACACCTACCTTTATGCAATACTGGCAAAAGCCGCAAAACAAGATTAATGCTTAAGTATGCACTCCTCTGTGGGCGTTAGCAGCTGGGTTAATATCTCTCAAGAGCTTGTCAATGCCTGCCTTGAAGGATAGCTATGGCACAAACCAGCAGCTAAGGGGGTTCTCACTTTCAAATATCATTCAGCATGATACCGACTATCATTTAAAACCATTCTGCTCTCCCTCATCCACCCCCAAAGGGAAGCAGCAGTTCTTGCTTGCAAACACCTAGTTTTCACTAGTGCCTACAGGGACCTGTGACATAGTCCATGCTCAAGAGCAAGGAGAGGGTCTGCAGCTGATAAGTCACCACGCTCTGCACAACTCACCACTGAGTGCACCAGAATAAAAGCACGAAAGTCCCTCTCAATCGGGCATCAGCAATAACGTCTCATCTCTGCCATAGCAGGCAACAAACACACGGCTTCTAAGCCAACCACAGAAAATTCAGTTATTTCAAAATACTAATGTTGTTCACAGCTACCTCAATGTAAACCTTAACAAAGAAGCTTTCTGGACACGTGTGCTGGTTTTGGCTGGCATAGAGTTAATTTTCTTTGCAGCAGGTAGTATGGGTCTATGTTTTAGGTTTGTGCTGGAAACAGTGTTGATAACACAGGGATGTGCTAGTTATTGCTGAGCAGTGCTTATGCAGAGTCAAGGGCCTTTCTGCTCCTCACCCCACCCCACCAGCGAGCAGGCTGGGGGTATACAAGAGGTTGGGAGGGGACACAGCCAGGACAGCTGACCGCAACTGACCAAAGGGATATTCCAGACCGTATGACGTCATGCTCAGCATATAAAGCTGGGGGAAGAAGGAAGTGGAGGATGTTGGGAATGATGGTGTTTGTCTTCCCAAGTAACCATTACGCGTGATGAATCCCTGCTTTCCTGGAGATGGCTGAACAGCTGCCTGCCAATGGAAAGTAGTGAATGAATTCCTTGTTTTGCTTTGCTTGTGTGCACAGCTTTTGCTTTACCTATTAAACTGTCTTTATCTCAACCCCAAGTTTTCTCACTTCTACCCTTCCAATTTTCTTCCCCATCCCACTGGTGGTGGGTGAGCAAGCGGCTGTGTGGGGCTTAGTTGCTGGCTGGGGTTAAACCACGACAATGCGGAAAATCCATTCCAATGGGCGTTTATTTATCCTACACCAATAAGTATATTATAAAGTAGGAGGCAAATCTGTCATGATTAGGGCTCACGGGGCATAAAAGCAAGTGCAGGGATCTTTGAAAGAATAATTTCAGCAGATGTCACTAAATTCTGTTCTCCGTAACTCAAGGATATCTCCATGGAGTCCAGCATCCATCCATTTGTCCCTGAACATGCTCTTTTCAAGCATTAATTTATTAACTTTATATTTCTCCTCAAAACAGAGTATAATTGTGCCACTTTGCAGCTAACCAGTAGTAACATGAATCTTGGTGAAAAAGATTGTTACATTTATCTCCTGAAATGACTCTGCAAAAGAATCAGGAAATTGTGTATCTTTGATCTCATACAAAATGCTGTTTTCTAACTGTACCAGAAAATCTTAGAATATCTTCTACAGCATCTCATGATTCAGTAAACAAACAGGTTTATCTCAGTTACAACACAAAAAGTCCCTTTGCTCTCAAGTTATCTTCCTGTCATTCGGTATGTTGGCATTACTGACTATTAATGATTAAAACTTCTCTGAAACTTGAAAGAAACTGCTCTGGGTTCAAAACTGCATTTGCAGCAAAGCTTGTCTGTTGCTCTATAAAGACCCTTTGAGATCTACTAGAAGCGTATTCTAAGATCCATGATTTATTTTTTAGGAACTTATTTCTAAAGGTAGGGCAATACCTTTCTAGTTCTGACAGCTGTTCAATCTTGGGAATGTGAAAAGTATGGCAAAGTATAAGAAAAGGGCTTACTTAAAAAAAGTTAATGGAAAGAATTATTATATAAAAGCTAGGAAGAGAAAAATCTGAATTGCTAATATTAGCCCTTACCTTCACCTTCAAGCCTCAATGGACTTGTGACTTTCATCATATTACTGCTGAATGAAAATTTCTTCACTTGAAGACACAATGATAATTTCTATAATTCATCCTTAATTACTTCATAATTCCTGAATTAAAGCACCTTAATTTGATTGCAAACAAAACACTACTTCAAAGACCTGCAAAATCTAAAGCATATTTAGGACATGTTTTCCCATGGGCTAAGAAGGATCTTATTATTAAAAGCTGTAGACATGCAGCTGAAGAAATATCAACAATACCATTCTCCATGCACCTCATTTTCTGAGATAAATGAATCTGTAAAATGGGAATCAAAGCTGACATCTGCTCTTGGAAGAAGCATTAATTAGAATTAGACCTGCTAGCTGAATTCTAGCTACTACTAATTTAGAATATAGTTTGTCATAAGAGGAGATGGTTTTTNCCCCCCCCCCCCCCAACAAATCACAACAAAACACGGTCATTTAAATCAAACCTGAATATTGCAATTTTAAAGTCTTCTATATCAACAAATTTACTGCCAATACTAAAAATGAGAGAGGAAACAAGTTTGCTTACATAGACCTATTCTTCAGGAGGTAAGACAGGTGAAAATGATACCGTTTAGTGCCTGTAAAGAATTATCTGAAACACACTTCCCTGGGCTTCAGTCTCTTTATACACATTATGAGATTTCCTAGCCTTGCTAAAACTCTTTTAAACAACATCCTGGTTTTTAACAGTGTCATGGCATACAAAGAATCTTTGAAACATCATCAGTTTAACTCATTCAGCATGACTGATCAAGATCAAGCAAAGATTCAAGGCACATTTAACACATACCTGATGCCATTTGCTTTATCAATGCACTTGTTTCAGACAGATGTGTCTGAAGAGCAGCACAATATACAGCTGCTTCTTGAATGTGGGCATGCAAGGATACAGTAGTTATCTCTGAAAAGTCAATAATTATATACAGTTCTCATAAGCGTCTAAGAATATAACTGCAATCTCTTTTATTCAGCTGTGTGGTATTTCAGAGTTAGTGCTGATTTCCTTTTACATGGCTTGAATTTTTTTTGGGGGGGTCTCTCCTGATTTAGGGTCTCACACAAAAATGACAGTTATAAAACTAACAATTTGCCCATCAGAGAAAGGAAAATATACAGACTTACGCATTTCAATGAAACAATCATAATAGCAAATATTACCACCTATATTTTTGCTCAATCCACGTATTATCTTTAGCCATATTGTATTAAATGTTACTATTGGATGTAAAACAATGCATTTCTGAGTTACCAATAAGCCCGCCTCATTAAAAGGCTGTCAACATGTCAAGTGCATCAATGGAGAGATTAACGTAATCAGCTGGTATGGAGCTGGACAATTCTTGATAGAAACATCACAAGCCCCATAGTAATTTACTAATGAAACCTTCAGCTGGGTTTGTGTACTGTTCAGCAACAGAGGGAGATGAAGCAGCACTCAAGCGCTGAACTATGCTAAACAACCATACCAGGTTATCATGAAAGTAATAATGCTTTTAAGTAATCCAATCAAAAAGATATTTTGAAAGTTTAAAAAAAACAACTGCTGTAGATCCCGAGATGCCCAGTTATGACAAGTATATATGCATGTGTATATGTACACATAAAAATAGATACTAACATATACACACAAATAACTGATTGTGTAAAGTTTTTGTACATCAACCATTTGGGCTTAGTTCACATCTGTATCCACTCAAAGAGGCCTGAAGGTAGCTGGATTAAGTCCACAACTTCTTTCAGGTCTCTTTCCACATCTGTAGCCCTAGAAAAAGTTCATAGCACAAAACAGAACTAAGGCCAATTCATGTTTTGGCAGAGCCATACAATTCCATGACGACAGCATACTATAGAGAAAGAAAAGCAGTTACCAACTATGGACAGTAGACCTATGCTTTTCAGAAAGGCCTAGAAAGGTTTATGCATTCAGTTTCTTCTGGCTCTTCATCAAAACAAGACAAGCTTCACAGAGCTATTTAGGTATTAAAGAGGCAGCTAGAGGCCTAGTCCTTTTATTTTTTTCCCCAAAAGTAAACACTAAATACTTGAACACTTCTCAAAATAGGACCCTGGTCATTCCTCTGTCTCAAATCTCTTGGGAAATCAAATAATTCTACATCTAGATGCCTGAAAATATGGCATATAGGAGAATAATGAAGATTTCTATTAACATTTACAGAAACATAACAATCATAATATACTATCTAAATAATTTGTTTCGGCTAGTAGATTCACAAAGATAAAACCCAAGCTCACTCTGAAACATGACTGAACCAGAAAAATTTCCATTAAGTTAAAGTGTGTTTTCCCAATACTCAGCTCCTTTTATTTTCCTGCAGAAAAATGTTAATGGAGGTACATGTCTAATATTTTCTCTTCAAACTAAGAGCAAGGTTAGGCCTTACAAGTACTAGTATATTCTGGTTTTGTCACAATCTTTGTCCATGTCTGGCTAATGTAAACATAGTACGTGTACTACTGTAAATGTAGTACAGTTGGTTTGGTAGCTCCAAACTCTGAAGACCAGCAGCTCATGAAACTGAGCTTCTCAGCAAGCAGGTTCGTTGCAGAAGGAGACAGACCCTGATGCTGCTGCACCCTCAAAAGTGGGGGCTGCTCTCTCTGGAGTGATGGCAAATGCGGTGTTCTGGGTCTCCTAACCTGTCCTTCATGCAAGATAGTTTGCATGATGCCCAGTCTCTGGTGTTTTACCCCATGGGCTATTTTTTTATGATAAAGAACTCTGCATTGCTCACCTCCTTCCATGTGGGACATACGAGATTTATACCTTAATGACTCACATATACAAAAGAAAGAAAGCACTATGTGATGATTGAGGAATAAAATGTGGTGAAGGAAAAAAGGATAGATTTTTCTTACAGACAAGTACAGTATCAGGGTAGCAAGCAGATTAACACAGAAGCCCATATTGGGCAACAGTAAACATCCCTGGTCCTGGCAAGGGTTTGGTGAATGCCCTTTGCATATTCCCCACCTATGTTTCTCCCAAGTGCCTCTGTAAACCTCCCAAGGTCGCAATGCTGCATCTAGTAAACAGTCAAGATTCTTCAAGTGATTCTGTATTGAAAACAGACTATATAATTAATGCCACGTGAAAGCATTCTCACATTTGCAAACTATTGACAAAATGAAGGCGCTAGAAAACTGAACAGCTCACTCTATGCATTATGTATGCACAGCACGAGAAACTAGGGAAATCATGCTTTTTGTGCAAAACAAAAAGATGTGTTAGTCTGATTCTCTGAATGTTTTGAGTGTTTAAGGCTACGTGACATTTTAAAATTAGTGAGTCTATACTTATAATTTTATGTGTTTTGCTACTTGAATGCAATTTTCAAACTGGGTACAAATTCTTTTTAGTGCTAAAGCAATTATGACATTACTGTCCACTTAAAAAAATCCTTAAAAATTCAGGATAACAGAATGGCTCATGGATCTATGACATGCAGCTCAGTAGAGAAGCTGAAAAAGTCTGAGTTTTCTTTACATATCTAAGTAAATTCACAAAATCTTACAAAATCTTAAGGGTTGGACCTGTGGTTCAAGTAATGTGCAAAATGAGCACCAGGATGAGCATCCCAAGAAAACACATCAAAGTTTAAGTGCCCTAGTAGACTCACTTGCTCTAGCTACTGAGTTTGTCCCCTTTATTCATATCAAAGTGCATCATAACAAATGTAAAGCTGCTAAGAACTGCTGAAATGATGTCATTGGCAGGTGATGTGCTCTTCCCATCCCTGGATGCAGGGTGGAGAAGAGCAGTATGAGAGACAGAGGGCCAAGACAACAAGAGAGACAGCCCATTTTTTGCTGTGGAAAGGGTAACAAGCATGGACAATGGGAAGAAGTTGAATGAAGACCCATGGAAAATGCCTGGGGAATTAGACCATCAGCTCCAGCTTCAACCTTGAGGAAGGACTACTGCTTCTGCTGCAGAGGACTCCTATGCTTCTGGGCAGTAGCCACCGCCTTTGCTCACCTTCATTTCGTCTTAGGCAGGAAAAGCCCTGGATTCACCCATTCCCACTTTCTCTCTCAGCTGTTGCCGTGGGACTGCAGTGACTCACAAGCTGGGAGCATTCACTCTCTTCTTCCTGACAGGAGCAGAGAACCGAGTTCCCAGCTTGGTCACATAAAGGTGGGTTCGACTCTCCTAGTGTTCCCAGTTAGTTTTACTATATTCTCACTTCACTTGCTTGTAAAGCGAACAGCAAATCCAAAATACTTCAGACCTTCAAATCTGGGTCTGGAAGGTAACTGCGCCATTATCTTGAAACAGATTAACAGTAAAAGAGAAGCTCACGGGCTAAGATGTTTAATGCATTTCTGTAGTGAGCTCATTTGACCCTAAACAGTTAAGAGATGGAGACTGGCCTTTAAAAATGAGGTGAGAGAAAGACTGTGATAAGGAGGATGGATATGTACGTAATATTTTGGCTTAGCCCATGAGAAGCAAAAAGCTACAGTTATGCCGTAAGATGTCTTGGGATCACCAGACAGAAATTATTACCAGAAAATGGAGTGTTGAACAGAACAACTGTGGCATGGGTAAGAGGAAATTTCATGCTCAAAAGCATTTCAGAATCAATACCTTCAAGAATACTGTTCTCTATTTCTCTGCAAAAAACAGTCATAGCTCAGACAGTGTCAGTAAACTTCCTTACCAAATACATCTTTCGACTTCTTATTTTTCATGCATGTTTATATCATGACAGCTTCAACATGACAGTCAATGGCAATTAAAAAGTCACTGCAAATCTTTTTTTATGCAAGTCTAAAAACTTGATTAGCTTTTCTATATTTCTTGCTTTTGCCTTCACCTAAAGCTGCCCTCGATGATGTCAGTAACAAAACCAGTTTCAGCAGGGTCAGAGCTGGCCCTTGGGAAGGTCCACCGGATTACTTACCTTAAAGTATATCCAGTGCCTATTCAATGACTTCAGTATGACCTTTCTTTCTGAATTTTTAAGATAAATGATACATTTGATGCCAACATCACAAGCACAAGAAGCGTATATGCATACCGCTCATGAATCTAAACCAATAGTGTTGTAAGCATTCAGAGGAACAGAATAAAAATATCACTAAATGCCTTTTCTTCATGACTTCTGAAAGATGGCTTTACTTACACTCAGCAGGTGATGATGAAGTCTTTTGACTGATCATGGTATGCTGCTGTGTGTAAGACTTCAGGGACTGACTAAGAGGTGCTTACTACTGTGCTAAAGGATTTAAATTTACTTAAAATTTGGGGCATAAAAGCCTTTTCCTTTTACTGACACACATTTTATTGAATTCTAAACTGCATATTAAAAATTCATGGCTATTAAAATGACTCATGGTATATATTCATGGCTGCCTCCACAAAGGAGCACAAAACATTCTGTTCCAAGTTTTTTTTTTCTTCATTTCCTACATTTTTCTCTCTTCGTATTTTCATAAAAGAGAGAACAAGATATCCATTCTATTCCATAACTATTCCATTACTCAAAAATTAGCCTTACTCTGTAAAACACAAATCCTGATTTTACAAAGCTCAAGAAATGAATGTTGACTTACAGTGCAGAAGAGGTTCCAAGGGGAAGTTTTCACTCACTGGACACCTGGAATACGAACACTACATAATATAGGGAGGTGCAATTGTGAATACAGCCATCTGCACCAAAACCCCTAATAAGGCTTGTCCTTGACCACAAATTTCTGCACACACTTTTTCTTATTTCTCACCTTCACTTTTCCGTTTTAGATCATGAAACCCTGCACGGACTTGAGATATCAAGTGTGCATTGTAAGACTTTTCATTGGCTTCTGCCAGGCCCTTCATTGTGGTCAAATTGTGGCTGAGGTGGTCAAAAACTGGAAAGAAGGGCCTCATGATACGATACAGTAAGATGAAAAGAAGCAGAAAAACTTTCTCAGCTAGAGATCTAAACAAGTTCAGTCTGTCTCTTTTAATGTAGATTTTGACCTCTTTAGCCTCTTACTATCAGTGCTGTTAGTCCAAGCCTGAAGAAAGTGAGTTTGTCTACCAAGTTTTTTCAGAAGCTGGCAGAAAAAAAAGCTAGTGTTTGCTACAATGACTCTTCTAAAGGCTTTCCTTAGGGACAAAGCCAATCTTTCAGGCAATGAGTACTGCCAAAGCTTCTGACATCTTGTAAGAAAGACTTTGACAAGATGTATGGACCTCAGGGGAAAAAAAAGGAATAGGTGCTGTAACAATTTGATCTGATGGGGAAAAAAAAAGCTTTGGCTTGAGTTGTTTCTGAAGAACAGGGTGGTTCTTTTCTGAGACACAGAGTTGGAAAGTCTCTATAGGGGAGCATCAGTGGAATTGTCATTCTTTTTTCCTCATGGATCTCACTGGTGAAGGTAATTTGGCTCTGGATGTCATGTGAGAGTAGAGCTAGACTGAGGCATGTACCAAGTTACCCAGTACCATCAAGGATGGGAACTACTAAGAGAATGAGATGGTGGGCAGGACAGAAAATACCAAGTAATGGCTCCTCCTCTTTCCTGCATCTCACATGATTCCTCAGACTAGAAGTCCAGTATGAGGAATATTAGTCACAAAACTCTGACTTATATATTTGCTTGACTTCTCACTGTTAACATGTGAGGCTGGGAAGGAGCATAATGAGAAAAAGCTCAAGATAACCTTTGTGGGAGCTAGTTCAAGAAATGGAGATTTCTTATCAAGGCTGCAGAAGATCCCAATATCAAAATGCTTAGCACTGAAGTAGAAATTTTTGCAGAGAGAATGAACTCCACTTGAAAGGTAAAGTTAAATCTCTGCTGCTATAAACTTTATAATGAATACTGATACCAAGTATAACAAACTAGAAATTGTTGTCACTGGATTAGGTGATTTTTATCATGACTTTTACTGAGAGGACAGCAATTCAAAATGCTGGAATGGAGTGTGCAATAAGAATTGGAAAGAAGATGTTGGGGAAAATATTCAGGGATTGTAGTGAAGAAAGCTGGTGACTAAATCATAAACACTATCAGGCTGCCTATAGGTTAAGCCCTGAGCCATGTTTTTTGCTTAAAATAGGAGGAGATGAAGGACTTCTACCTACCATATTAAAGAACATCAGTGGCTTCCTTCTACATTCTTGTAGAGACTTAGCACAACTTCCCTTTCACATGAGCATCGGTATGAAGTCCTGCAGAACCATACAGCAGAAGCTACCTAAATTGGCACTCTGATAAACAGTAAGTCTCCCTACTGTCAAAGAACGCATTCAGTGCAGCACACTGCGATAACTCAAGCAAAGAGCACATCACATCTGGTCAAGTGACTGTCTTGCTGCAGTTGTTTGCAAGCCCACATCATTCACATGTCAATTAGAAATGTCTAAAAGGCCCTTTTGCTGTTAGATCCGATGTTATTTTACATTAATCTACCATTTTAACAGAGCTAATGAGAGTAATGCATAGACACAACACTTACTTTCGGAACAATCAATGACATAAAAGAGAGTCTCCCTCATCAAAACCTTTTGCTGTTAGCATCTGAAAATGGTGCAAATCCCAAACCTTCATACTTTGCTTTCTACAGTGACTTCCCACCTAAACAGAGTTCATTGCACTTCAACATTGTCTTCCCTGCTCTTTTCTCTTTCCTCATAAGAACTCCAGCTACTCAGTTTCTGTAAGACGAAAACCCCACATTCTCTCTTTCATTAGAAGCTGTCATCTGGAAGACCCCACTATAAGTCTGTGGCTTCCTGAGTAAAACTGAATAGCACAAATTATATTAGCCTTGCTTAAGTGGCACTGCTGTGCCGATGACGTACAACACATCATGGGAAGTTTGCTGAGGGATAGCAGAGCAGCTAAGGATTCATGCATTACCCTGCAGCCAGATGTACTTCCTTCTCACCACTGAAAACTCCCCCACTGTGCCCTGTGTGTAGATTGACCACGTGTAAGAGTTTGCAGGGATCTCCTCGTGTACATGTGTGCTGGGTACTGTGCTCGCTCACTTGTTTCTTAACACCCTAACTTCTAAGCAATTAACATGTTCACTCACCTTTACCTATTCAGAAAATGACAAGGTCATAGTATGTTTAGGAGAAAGGGCAATAACATGAGTAGATATTTTGCTAGACCTCTTTAAACTAGCTATTACAGTGCACAAGAGGAGATCTGTACCTTTATTTACCACCCCACCCCCCCAAACAAACCCAAAACATACACCCTCCTTAATTTGTTCTTCTAATGAATGTAAGTTGAAAATGGTTCATGGGTACAGTCTGCTGGAAGTTCTCAAGATGCCAGTTGGGTGGGTCTTTTGGACTACAGACCCAGCTGACTGTCCTCATTCAGGAATGAGGTTACTAGGAAAGTGTTCCAAACCCAGGAAGTCTAATGCATTAAATGTGAATTACTGCAGTTAATCAGGTTTTTTATTAGCATATGGCTGTTCTATAAACTATTCTGAAATGCGACATTTCCAAAGGATCGTGTAACAGCACTTCCAATTCTTTCAGCATTTAACCACCACTACGTGCTTATCCTAGCAGAACCAACAAACGGTGAAAACCATGAAACAGCCGTGGAAAAATGGAATTTGAAAGAAGTAAGTGGTTTAATTGTATCTCAGCCCTAAGGGCAATGACCATGAAGTTCAAATAGTTAAGGTTTATCCTGTAAGCATAAGAACACAAGGTGAAGGCTGTAAGATTAGTGGGCATTTTGACTGAACAACCTCACCTTGCAACTAGTTGGCAGAACATGACGCATTTTCTTATTTTTGTAAGTGCATTCCATGAAAAGGGAATGGAAAGCAATCAGAGTGACAGGCTGTGAGACCTGCTGACTGGTTGCACAATAAAGGCTAAGACATGAAGTAAAACCCTAGGAGTTGCTGCATCTTGAAATATCATAAAACTGAACAACTTCTATCTAGAGTAAATCTGATTGGTGTTTCCCTTGAATACACAGTGCATTTGGCACTGTAATTTGTTTTAAGCAGTGATTAGCATCAATGCTGTTGTGGTTGCATTCATTTTTTTAGAGGACTCACTTAAATAACTGCTAGTATTAACTGAACTCATTTGTATTCTGATAACATCCACCACATTGTTGGCACTGTCCACCCACAGAAGAGAAAACTGCCCTTTTTTAAAGAGTTTACAATCTGAGATCAGTTGAATGTTGCAATACTGCAAAGAAAACTTGAGTTCAGAAATAATGCATAGCATTATGATTACCAGATCAATTATCACCTAAATTGGGGTGCAATAAATCTTGGAAGGCCAGAATTTACTGAATCAAGATAAAAGCTCAAAGTACAGTAACCAGTACACTCTAGAAAGGAAGCGCAGATCTTTGTTTTATTAAGACACTGAAATCTTTGTTAATAAAGCTGGAGTTTCAATGATGCTGAAAGCAATTAGACACTGAGTTTCAAAGGAGCTGCACATGTAAATTGCTCTGTCTCATTTGGAAATCCCAGCCAACAGCAACAATCATGTTTGGTTTACATCATCATATAATCCTGGGAAACAAATCCATTAGTCTTTCGTTCCAAGCAAGAATGAAGTGTGGGTGAGGGAGAAAACATGGTGGGAACACGAATATCTGCAGGTGATTTACGGGCATTTGCTGAGCTATTAAAGAAAGTGAAGTTCAGAATGGCCCTGACAGCAGTCAAGGCAAACTAGATCCTGGAAGTATGACAGTGATTGTGCAGATTACGACAAAACAATCAGAAATTACAATCGACCTTCATCCTCTGTGGAGGCAAGTAGGCATCCAGTCTGTAAAGAATACCTTACCATCCACTTCTTTTTGTTGAAGGGATTTTTTGGTGTGGGGAAACAACACACGGTTTTCTTTGCTGTGTTTTTCAAATCCATCCTCTTTGTCTGAATATTGGTAACACATAAATATGCTACCTACTCCCTCATGCGTTTCAGTTTGGTCTCAGCCGTAGTGCCGTTGAAAGCTCTGAATCCCTGCAGCACCCCTGGAGACACTCCGGTGACAGTCCCCAAGCCTACAAATCAATGCACAGACACATAACCTTGTTCACCTTCATCCCCCGAGCTCTATTGCAGAGTCAAGGGCAGTCAGAAGGAGGAAGACTATTCCTGTTTCTCACAAGGTAGCGCCACATTAATTAAAGATGAATTAGATTATTGAATGCACATTAAGGGCAACTCCTTTCTGAGGGACAAGTAGATTTATAGCTTAAAGGCACCAGAACTGTAACAATTTTCTTTCTGTGTAGCATACAGGGAATTACATTACAACAGAAAGGACAGTCACTTGAGGCAAGTGCTGGGACATAAATATTCAACAAAATGAAATTTGCTTAGACAATATGTATTTTTCTCCATTGTTCTTGCACTTATTTACAAGAGCAAGAACCTTCTTCCTAGCAGGCAAGTCTCTCCTTTAGCTTGATCATTATCGTAAACTGAAAGTATTTAACTTATGACATCACTTTCCCCTTCAGAAGAAGGTACTCTTTTTATGTATGTTTATATATAAAAAAACATAACCTGTATAGGTAAATACATACATATATATATATATATGTGTGTGAGAACTATACATATGCATACACACTCCTTCTGTTCTTCTCATGGGCTGTTGCAATATTTAAGGAACTAATGCTCACAGACCGCTGTGGTACTCATCCACAGGAACACAGAACTTCTGAATCACAGAGGACTGTCAGGGTTGTCAGCTCAAACGTCCTGCAATTTCATGTTGCCATTCCATCACACAAGTTCCTGCTTAACCTAAGGAATTTATTTATTTATTGCCCCAGCTGCTCTCATTGGAAAGACAATTCCAGAGCCTCACTATGAGCTGGTGGGTAAAATCTCTCCTTTAATTTCCCGACAAAACTTCTTTATTGGCCAGTTCAGGCTTATTTTTCTCCTGTGCCAGTCCTTTCCTTTAGCTTACTCAGTTCCTCCCTTCCTTTTCGCATACTCCTTTGATTTCTTTATAATTGGAAAAAGAGCTCCTACTTCAGCTTTCAGTTTGTTAAGCTAAACAAAGCAGCTATTTTAGTTTCTTCTTGCAAAATATTTGGCATTAGGATTTCACTTTCCAGAAGAGGAGAATATGTATCATGGTGGAACTACATCCTGCGTAAATGTGTGGGCTGTCACACACAGGATCCAGCTTCTGAACAGACACGAGAAGGCTCTGCATAGGATACGAACAAGCCAAGTCACACAAATATGTTAACACAATGCGTTGTCTAAATGAACACACGCTCCAGTCCTAGCAGGGGTTTTTAGCTTGGACTCAACTGGGGTTTAGTTTGGGTTGCATTAACATTGGTCACATACAGAGGGAGCTTGCAGCTACCTTCCTGCCATGAACGGTATAGACAGTCCCAGAGAGTACTGAATTCTTCCCTGGAATGCGTAACCATGGCTTTCCAAAGAGTTAGGCTCCTATCTCTCACGTGATTCTAGAGCCTGATCACATAAGGTTGAATACTGAGATAAAAACTTTCTATTTTTTTTCCCATATCCCTATGGGAGGGATCCTACTGAATTGTTCACAGTAAGTGTCTGCTGGATTCAGAGCTTTGCTGGATTCAGAAGATAGGAAGCAGGCATAGAGAAAGACCACAGAAGAAACGGATTGCTGGCTGTTACCTGGCTATGGACAAACAATTTGACTTTTTAAAACATTTTCCTAACTTCTCTTTACACCTAATGGCTAACAGTTGTCTGGTGCCTAAGTGTTACAACTGAGGTATAGTTAATGTAGTTTAAAAGATGAAAAATGATGAGCTCAGTTCTTACTAGCAACCAATAACTTCACCTATTGATGAAAAAAATATTTCCTGATCATTTACTGTAACACTACACGTGCATATCCATACATTTTTACATGGGGTCTGTAAGCATTCAGTTACTTTAGCAGCACTGGAAAATTCAGCTATTCTCAGGGTGGCCCTGAGGAAACCCCAAGCGTTGTGCAAAGCAATGCTTATGACTTACTGGTGGCAAGTTCCTCTTTGAGTTGGCGTAAAATTAAGGTCCAGATGTGCGGCTTCAGGTCTTCGAAAGCAATAAAAAATTGACCCCCTGAGCACTAATGGTCTAAGGAAAATACAGTCTTTGCATTCTCTTAAGAAGGAGTACATTTAACCACAGGCCCCAACTAAATTCTGCTATTACTATTATTACAGGATATATCACTGTAGTAAGAGCTCAGCATACTCTTTCTGCTTAGTGGGTTCAATCTATTTATTGCTACAATATCTCCTTCTCCTCCAACATTTTATTATTAAAGATATCCTTCTTGTTTTTTCTGGGATTCCAGGCTAAATAATTCATACTTTGTCTACTTTCCACATTGGCAGTTGGCCAAGAAAAACTTATTTTCTACATGCAAACTAGTAACTATTTTCCTCTCCGTTTAATATGATTTTCTGGGTACTATGAGGCAGCTGCAAGGACTGTAGGATGCTGTAAAGCTGTGGTTAGTCATAAAAAAATGAGTTCTCAGTGAAAACTGGTAAGAGCTTTTCACGTTGTTGCTACAACAAGCCTCAAAATTTTTTCCTGGAGTGATTCATAACCCACACCAACTTTCCTATCAATCAGAGGTATTTTCTTAGAAGCAGGAATTTGATTAATAATATATTTTGCACCTAGCTTTGAGCAGTTTGCTTAACATCAACATAGAACAAGGAACTATGTTTCTTCAAAAAGTGGCCAGATAACTGCATGTTTTATGCAATATATCATTCTTGATTCCTTAAACAAAATCAAATGAAACAAGAGCACTGACTTTTCAAAACCAAGTATTGTGAAATACATTTCTAAATGTATTTCAAAGACAAATACCCTCCCAGTGTCTAGCCCAGTACCGCAGAGAACAACATAGGGAAAAAGGGCGAAAGAGCTTTGTCCTCTCCGGTCATGGAGCGCCAGTTTGGGGCTCTCAATGCATCCTTCCTACTCTGTCAAAGGGAAGATGAAAGGATCTGTAGGGAAACAAATCCTCTGGCTGACAATTATTCACAGCTAGGTGCTTACATCTAAAACAGGTGATTATGATTATCTGGTGAGACTTTTCATACACTGTGGCTCAAAGTCTTTCCTACCAACATTTCTGCTAACAGCCCAACAATTGGTGATAGACATCTACTGCATCTCTTGGTAAGCCATTATGTGTTGTGAAGATACTAACTCCACTGAATCATAGACTCTGTTTGGATTTTGGATTTTTTTTTCAGCTTTCGCTACTACATATGAGATCCTACAATGCCTTTTTCTACAAGATTAAAAAGCTCCTTAGAATCAGATGTATTTTCCTGAGTTTACTAACAATACAAAGTGACCCAACTGCCTCTAACCTTCTCCTCCTTTAAGGTAAGCAGATTTAGTAAACTGTAAAACCAGTTTTTCAAACTTCCTTTTATTTTGCAGTTTTCTGGGATCTTCCCAACTTTTCAAACTTTATCAGCATGGACTATCTTATTTCAAATATACTCCACATGGGGCTGTATAGCCAACCCAAAATGAACCTTGTATCACACTAAAGCATTGGTATTCACAGTGACTCAGTGGCAACTCTTGAGGAGAAAACTCAGTTACCTCAAAAGTCCTTTTACCCTTTAGCAAGTACCCCTTTACTTCAGTATAAAACCAATGTATATTTATGGCATCCTCTTTATCACAACCCTTGCTGACATAAAAACAGTTCTAGTTCTATTCTACTCAGATGTTCTCTAACATCTGCTTGAAATGGCACATCATTTTTTCACAGTACCTTTAACAATGAAAGACACTCCAAGAAATTCTGGCCAGGCCAGCTTTCTGCATCCACCCTGTCATTGCCATGAAATCCATACTGTTTTCAGAAGTAGCTATTGTAATGATGTTGTAGCTCAGTAATATGGTATTGCCACTGCTAGTGCCAGGCCACACACTTGGACCCAAATTTGCAAGGCTTCAGGTTTTGTCTGAACTTGTCTTGACCTGCCAGGAACTTTGATTTAATTACTTAAGCTGTAACAGCAGTTTTTCTAAGGACCAGGTAATTGTGGCTATTTTGTTTTATTTCTACTAATTTTTGTATCATACAAGCTGCATTTTTAGATGGATAGTAGTATTCTCTGTAGAATTACATATTTATAACTAACTAACTTAAATTAATGTAGTGAAATACAGGCCTGGTACAACAGCAGATGCCTTGAAAAGTGGAGACAAAGGGTGAGGGGTAAAGGACTACAGGCATGGAATGACAAGAGGTGAGGCGCAGCCTGGCACTGGCAATCCCATAGCTATAATCAACTTGCTAGTGATCAGTTAAAGAAATGCAGACCTGGAAGTGGACATAACTAGCTTTAGGGTAAACAAAGAGAACAAGTATCTAACCTAGGTAAAATGTACCATATACAGAAAATTTTGATACAACATGAATTTGCAGCTCAGTGAAGAAAAAGCAAGGTATAAATGAATGTTAGCAAACATATAGAAATGATCCCAACTGCAGCTTTCTGGCTTGACATTGGAAGAACTTAATCATAGAATCATAGAATGGTTTGCATTGGAAGGGACCTTTACAGGTCGTCTAGTCCACCCTCCCTGCCATGAGCAGGGACATCTTCAACTAGACCAGGTTGCTCAGAGCCCCATCCAACCTGACCTCGAAGGTTTCCAGGGATGGGACATCCACCACCTCTCTGGGCAGCCTGTGCCAGTGCCTCACCACCCTCATTGTAAAAAATTTCTTCCTTATATCTAGTCTACATCTACCCTCTTTCAATTAAAAACCATTACCCCTTGTCCTATTGCTACAAGCCCTGCTAAAAAGTTTGTCCCCATCTTTTTTCTAAGACCCTTTCAGGTACTGGAAGGCTGCTATATGGTCTACCCAGAGTCTTCTCTTCTCCAGGCTGAACAACCCCACTGTCTCAGCCTGTCTTCATAGGAGAGGTGCTCCAGCCCCCTGATCATCTTCGTGCCCCTCCTCTGGATCCGCTCCAACAGGTCCACATCTTTCCTGTGCTAAGGACCCCAGAGCTGAACGCAGTACTGCAGGTGGGGTCTCACCAGAGTGGAGCAGAGGGACAGAATCACCTCCCTTGACCTGCTGGCCACGCTTCTTTTGGTGCAGCCCAGGATACAGTTGGCTTTCTGGGCTGTGAGCGCCCATTGTTGGCTCATGTCCAGTTTTTCATCCACCAGTGCCCCCAAGTCCTCTGCAGGGCTGCTCTCAATCCCTTCATCCCCCAGCTTGTATTGATAACCAGGGACTTAATTTAAAATATTAAATGTTTAAATTTCCTCAGTGACACTGAACATACAGAGATACAAGGGACACTAGCAGCTTTCTCTCTTATTATCATCATACATATTTGTTTGGAACAGATCACACAAACCTAATTACTAACTCAGCTCAGAGAAAGGCTTTAAGTTTCAGCACAGACTGGTCAGAGATTGTTTAATGATTAAAGCACAATTTAATTCTTTAATATGATAATTTAAAAAGGCATCTTCTTGTTCTTAATACTGAAAGAAAAAGAGGAAGACAAGAATCTCTTTAATACTAAGGGGGTTTTTTAAATACCACTGTCTGTCTTTGGCTTGTACTCGGGGTTATTCCCAGAAGCCCTCAAGGCAATTCCTCTCATTAAAATAACAAAATATTGAAGCATAGAGCTAAGATTTTCCCTATTTCCACTTCTGCAAACCCACTGCAGACAATCTTGCAAATGCATAAACAAGTGCAGAATTTGAAGACCATGGGATCTCTGTTAGTGTGAAAACAAACTGGATGTGAATGTTCATTTCTTTAGTCCTAAGGATCTCACTGACATGGGACCCAGAAGGTGACCAGACATGATTCAGTGGCTACAAGACTACGAATGCCACAGCTTTGATTACTCACTTTCATCCTTTTTCTTCTTTGGTTTTCTTTTCTCATCAGTCCATGCTCACGAGCAGGGGTGAAACAAGAGTTCAGAGCTGGAGGAACCTCTACAAGGAGGATTTCCCAGGCTTCCCCTACATTCTCGTGTTACAAGCCACAAGATAATAATGAGTCAGGTTTATTCTGACTGAATGAGTGTAAATGAGGCAGCTAAACAAGACTGTGGTTCCCATGGGAGCCTTTGGGAACTCAGCTGGGCTTTCATGCAACCCAGGCGCAGGCTGCTGCTGGCACAGTTCAACCTGGTGGTCTTCACTGTCAGTGAATACAACAGCCTCAGTAAATAGACTTCTTCCATAAAAGTTTTCTTTTCAGATTTTAAGCAGATCACAAGAAACCAGGCTTTCAAGCTAAATTTATAGACAGAATTTGCAGGACATTTTGGGATTAAATTGCAAACTGTATTGCGTTTGTGTGGCAGGGTTTTTAGTAGTGGGGGAGGGGGGCATAAGGCTGGCTCCTGTGAGAAGCTGCTAGAAGCTTTCCCCGGCTCTGAGTGAGACCCACCTCTGGCCAAGGCTGAGCCCATCAGCACCTCTGGGAGAACAGATTTAAGAAGGGAAAAACCTGCAGTGAGTAGTGGGATTGGAATGTGAGAGGAACCCCTCTGCAGATACTGAGGTCAGTGAAGAAGGAGGGGGAGGAGGGGCGCCTGAGGAGAGGATGCCCCTGCAGCCTGTGGAGGAGCCCACACTGGAGCAGGGGAACCAGAGAGGAGTCCTCCTCCCCCTGAGGAGGAAGGAGCGGCAGAGACAAGGTGGGATGAGCGGACCCCAACCCCCATTCCCTGTCCCCCTGTACCAGGAGGTAGAAAGAGAACTGGGAGTGGAGTTGAGCTGGGAAAGAGAGAGGGGTGGGGGGAAGGTGTTCTGAGGTTTGGTTTTACTTCTCATTATCCTTGTTTTGGTATGATTGGTAACAAATTAAATCGATTTGGGGTTTTTTTTGCCCAAGTCGAGTCTGGTTTTTGCCCGTGACCATAAGCAGTGAGTGATCCCTCCCTGTCCTTGCCTGCACCCACAAGCTTTTCCTCCTCTTTTCTCCTCATCCCACCAGGGCTGGGGAGCGAGCGGCCGCCTGGTCCTTTGGTGCCAGCTGGGCTGAAACCCCGAGTCAAGCTTAAATTCTCAGTCATTCTTCCCTGTCTGTAAGGAGATACTGTAAAACAAAATGCTATCCAAACCTGGGTCATGATTTAGAAAAATTTTTAAAATCTTTTAATGCATTTTCTCTTACTGTTACCAGTACTAGAAACTATAAAATAACCTACATTTCCTTAAATATTTTTCTCAGGAGGAAAGGTGGCAGAAGCCAAGTTTTTAAAAGCT
Organism: Pandion haliaetus; assembly: GCA_013401275.1. NCBI lineage: Eukaryota > Metazoa > Chordata > Aves > Accipitriformes > Pandionidae > Pandion > Pandion haliaetus. The sequence goes on along the minus strand of VYZV01025823.1, from coordinate 11,974 downwards.
TTTGTTACAGCATTCCACAATTTTGACCATCATGCTTTATGGTTTTTATTTCAGCAAAAACACTTAACTGTATGCCTTTTCTTTTGGTATATTTATACTTCTGCAATACATTAAGGAAGCATTTTTCAAGATCATATTTTTTGAGTTATTTTGTTGCAAAATAGAAATAATTGGACTGTGATGAATACAGACTGCTAATAACTGCTGCCATACATTTAAAGAAGAGGTATCATCTTACCCAATGAGCTATTATTCAGGACACTCTCCAAATACTTGACCGGTGCCTCGATATCACTGTCCTGTGGATAAGTGAAATAAGGAATACCATTAGTGTGAGCAAAAACTTAATTATGAACACTGCGTACCGGAGGTATGATCCCACAAATACGAAGGGTATCACTTACACTAATGAGTGTCTACACTAGACTACAAAGAGTCTACATTGCTCAGGACTTTTTCTGTTTTCTTCTCCTAAATCACCAGGCTTGGGAATGATGTAACATACAACTATTTACATGAGATTCCTTGCAGAACACAAGTGTGAGAACAGCTGTGCATGGAGTTTAAAGAACATATGTTTACGGTGCAGGGTGGTGTGCAAGCTCTGAAAATACACCAGCATTTTATCATGGGTTAGTCCTAGAATATCTAAAACAATGTTACATTGAAAAAGGCAAGTACATACTTCTTCACTATGCCAAAACTCCTTATGATAGCTGTCCACTGCAAATAAATAGTTCTGTTTCATGTAACTGCATCTACTTGTATAACTAGTAACAATGACTGTCGTAGTTTCAGGTCAGCTCAGCCGGTAACAAAGCACCACGAAGCCGCTCGCTCACCCCCCACCCCCTTGCCTGGCCACGGTGGGATGAGGAGAAAATCCAAAGGCAGGCTCGTGGGTCGAGACAAGGACTGGGAGGGATCACTCCCCACTTATGGTCACGGGCAAAAGACAGGCTCAGCTTGGGGAAGAAACAAAATCAATTTAATTTACTACAAATCAAAACAAAAACAAAACACAAGGGTATTAGGAAGGGAAACTGAACATCAGAACACCTTCCCCCCACCCCTCCCGCCTTCCCGGCTCAGCTCCATTCCCGGTTCTCTCTCCCTCCTCCCCCCGGCGGCACAGGGGAACAGGGGATGGGGGTTGGGGGGGCAGCTCCCCACACCTTGGCTCTGCCACTCCTTTCCTCAGGGGGAAGATTCCTCACTCGTCCCCTGC
>VYZV01025823.1:0-10027 GCA_013401275.1 Pandion haliaetus | reverse complement strand
CTTTACGCATGCGCATTGAAGGTCTCTGGTGGGCTTCTAGTGTCCTCTGGTGGTCTTTCATAGTCTTCCTCACTTGTCCGCTTCTTGACCTTCTCTATGTGATTCTGCGCAGTTTGGTCCTTGGCAGGTAACTACAAGTTGCTTCATCTAACTTTTCTCAACTCCCATTAATTTTCATCATTATCTATATTAGTTAGCATAAAAATGTTTAATTTTGAAATCTAACCTTTTCAGTGATTGGCCCCCAGTTACACTATCTCACTAACACTGTCAAGATAATCCTTGGTATCTAAATCAAAATGGGAAAGGTAAGGGGTTTCCAAGAAGCAAATCTTCTTGGCTTCTAATCAACTAAGACTTGCAGTACAGTACTACACATTCTTTAAGTTCTTTAACTACTATAGTCACACTATAACTTTATATTCCTAAGATTTTAAAACCATCCTAACTTTTATATAATCATATTTGATTTCTTTGTCAAAATATATGTAACATAGCTATTAAGCAATGATCGTGGTCCAGGAAGTAGGTCACAATTTTATTAAAGTCCAAGAGAAACTTGAACTCTGAGTTTCTAGAAACTGCTCCCATATCACATTTGACAACATGGCATTTCTTGGCTACTTAAAATAGAAAGTCAAAATCCTGGCCTTGCTGAAAAATATGCCAAAAATCTGTATTTTAAAAAATACTGAGCTGCTTATGGTTTTAAAATTTAAAACACTGGAGTAAAAAAAAAAACTATATTGACCTCAGCTTCTGCAATGGACAATCTGCTTTATATTTCTCTGTGATCTTATTCAAAACATGCATTCTAAATTTCTCAAACTGAGGAACTGTCAGTATACCTTAACAGGATAATAATAGTAATAATTGGCAATGACCGTTATCTGGTTAGTGACCTTTCAGTGCAAGTGAGAGCTGTTACAGATGAGCATAATCTGACTTCTTATCACCCTAAATTGTTTCATGGGCTTCTATTTGAAAGAGGCTCTGTTATTTTAGTTGAGGTTTGCAAGATGGGAATCAGCTTCTTGGTTGGCCACTTCAGCAGATAACCCAAAGGCTTGTAGGCTTGAAGGAGCCTCTTTGCCCTTTTGGAGCAGCCTGTGAGGTCCTGGCTGGATAAAGTCAGCGCCAGGGTTTCCAGTTCTGCAGCCCATCCAAAGTGCCTCAGTTACCTCAGATGACCAAGGTAATCTGAACCTGCTTAACTGAGGCTTTTGCCAGTTAGCAGTCAAGTACCCAGGAAATGCTACAGAATGCATTACATTTGTATATAAAATTTATATTGAATATTGAATGAAGACAATATTACAGATATAATTTCTCTGTATTTGTAAAAAAGTGAACCTTTAGGACTTCATTAAAAAATCATTAAATATTTTTCATTCAAAACTAAAATCTGATACTGATTTTCTGCCAATATAAAATTATAATTACTTTTATTTTCAGTATAATTAACAGTTAACTGCAAATCTATAGACAGACAAAAACATGGTAAATGGCCACATACAATACTAATACAATTGCTTTAATAAAACATTTTTTTTCTGTTTTAATGGTATAAAGACTGTAATTCCCAAACCTTTGACTTTCTACAACAGGACATTGTATTTACTCCAAATACCGCAACAGAGCTGATTTTTTTTTCTCATTGTGCTGTAAGGCAAAAGATAAACTTTCACTACCTTCATCACCACTGGTTTTCAAGGAAACTACCTGACTATCTTGAAATAAAATTTCAATGAGGAATAGAATGTGGTTTTCACACAGTGGTAAATAGTTGAATAAATGGTTGATCAACGTACACTGAGGTAGAAACTACCTATGCCTTTTCTCTACTTGGGTTTAGCAATCCAAGAGGATTTTAGCTGTTCTTTTTGATATGCTTCTCTGTTTGTCCTGGTTTCGGCTGGGATAGAGTTAATTGTCTTCCTAGTAGCTGGTACAGTGCTATGTTTTTGAGTTAGGTATGAGAAGAATGTTAATCACACACTGATGTTTCCAGTTGTTGCTCAGCAGTGTTTAGACTAAGTGAAGGATTTTTCAGCTTCTCATGCCCAGCGAGCAGGAAGGCTGGAGGAGCACAAGAAGCTGGGAGGGGACACAGCCAGGGCAGCTGACCCAAAGTGGCCAAAGGGATATTCCATACCATGGGATGTCATGCCCACTATATAAACTGGGGAGAGTTGGCTTGCAGGGAGGATTGCTGCTCAGGAACTAACTGGGCATTGGTCAGCAAGTGGTGAGCAATTGCATTGTGCCTCACTTGTTTTATATATCCCAATTCTTTTACTATTGATATTTTTTTGTTATTATTTTCTTCCTTTCTGTCCTATTAAATTGTTTTACTTTTTTTTTCTCCCCTGATTCTCTCCCCCATCCCACTTGGTGGGGGGGAAAGTGAGCAAGCAGCTGTGTGGTGCTTAGTTGCTGGCTGCGGTTAAACCACAAGGCTCTTTAATGTCTTTTTAATGTTTCTCTTTCTTGCAGAGAAAGCAAAGCTCTACAGAGTAGGCAAGGGACTCTGGCAGATGCGCAGAAGTGAGGCACTCTTATGCGTAAGAGCCACTGTGGATGAATGCTTGCACATTTCAAATTTGGAACGAACGAACCCTTTCTAACAGCAACAGGCCATGCCAAGGTGCATGTTAGGAATCCAGTGGAGCATTTTTTTGGAAGTAGGGTAATCACATGAAAGAGGAAACCAATGGGTAACCCACAGTACAAGACCCTGCAACACTATCTTCTTAATTGAGACAAGTCTTTCTGGTTACAAGGGACACTATAACAAGAATAATACAGAAAGGTGCTTAATGCTACTTTTTTGCACCTTTCTTGCTGCCCAAGAACCTTTCACAATGCCATCTTTCATCTTCAGAACACTCTTGTCCTCTATGCTAGCTAGGATACCTCTGTTCAGTCCCTGGTCCCCTCAGGACATCTGTAGTCTGTTGAAATCCCTTCTGGACTTCAACTTGTCCTCAAGCCTTCTTTTATCTGTACCTCTCAGAACCCCTCTGCTATTGTCACGATGCCTCCCAAGGTCTTAGATGTTCCCTGCAGCACACTTTTAGCTCCGTAAGCCCCCTTTGGACTCATTTTGTTGCAATTGTACCTCTCCTAAGATCTCCGTTCCCAAAAAAGAGCATTCTTTTTCTTCTCTATGCCATCTGGGATGCCTCCTGAGACCTTCCTTGTGCTGCACAGCATTTTGGTAGCATTTTACCTCCCTTTCCATCTCTCTTATCCCTTCATGACCACTCTGCCCCCAGTCACACTGCCTCCTAAGACCTTCTTTGTGTACCACAGTCCCGGTTTAGCTCTGTAGTGGACATTGATCCTCTCTCATTCCCTCAGAAACCTGTCCTTTGTTTTGTGCCTCAGAGCAATCTTACCATCCTCTCTGCCATCTAGGGTGCCTCCATTTGGTCCCTGGCCTCCTGAGGACACCTGTATTCTGTTCAAATCCTCTCTGGACTTCCTCCTTGTGTCCCTGAGCCTTCTTTGGTGTCTTTGGCCCAATCGGGACCCCTCTAATGGTGTCACAATGCCCATCGATGCCTCGAGGTTGCCCTTAGCACACTTTTAGCTTTGTAGTAGACTTCACGTCCCTCTCATTCCCTCAGAGGACTTCCTGAGTCCATACCTGTGACCCAGCCCAGTCATTCTGTCCTCTCTTCCCTCTAGCCGTGCCTCTATTCCTCTCTTCCCTGACCCTCTGATGACATGTTTACTCAGATCAGATCCCCTCTGGATTTAATTGCTGTGTCCCCAATCCTTTTTGTCTCTCTGGCTCCCACAGGACATTTCTTCTCCCAGTCACAATGCCTCCTGAGACCTTCCTTGTACTCCACACAATCTTGTAGCACTTTAGGTGGGGCTATCTTTGAGCCACAGAACACTCATTTGTTCCTCTACACTATCTAGGATTCCAGTGCTAAGTCCCCAGCCACCCGAGACCATTTGTACTCTGCTCAGATGATCACCCGAGTTCCTCCTTGTCTCTAAGTCTTCTTCTATCTGTGAGCCCCACTCAACACCCCTCTCCTCACAGTCACGATGCCTCCTGAGACCTTCCTCGATCTCCACAGCACCTTGTAGGACTTTATCTCCCCATCTCTCCTGTTCTGTCAGAGCCTCCCTTCTTTCTTTGCTACGCGGCGCTCCTTTATCTTTCTCTCTGCCACCGAGGGTGCCTCTGTTCGGTTCCTCTCTCACACAGTGATCTGTAGGTTGCCCAGATGCCCTCCTGAGACTCCAAGACCCTCACTGTATCTTCAAGCCACCTTTTCTTACCCTGCCCCCTCATAATTCCTCCACTCTTTATAACAATGTCTTCCGAGTCCTTGTACAGCAGTCTTGTAGCACTTCAGCTGCCTTTTGATTGCATTTTGTTGTGGTCTTCAGAGTGCTCCTATCTTACTCTTTGCCATTTAGGATGCCTTCGTTCAGCCCCTGGCCCCCTGATGATATCTGTACGTTGTTGAAATCCCCTTCAGAGTTCCTCATTGTTTTCTCTGAGGCTGCTTTGGTCTCTCAGGACCCCTTGGGACTCCTCCGCTCCCTTTGCCAAGATCTTGTGAGACATCCCCTATGCCCTTGCGCCCCATTTTAGCTCGGGAGGGCACTTTGCACCCCTCTTTTTCCCTCAGAACCCTTCCTGAGTCTGCATCTGTTACCCTGGTCGGTCTTTCTCTCTTCTCCTCCATTTGGTGCATTTCCATTGGGTCCCCAGTCCCTTGAGGACATCTGTACTTTGTTCAATTCCTTTGTGAGCTCATTGCATCCCCAAGGCTTCTTTGGTCTCTCTGACCCCTTCGGGTCTTCTCTAACCCCTGTGACGATTCTGTCAGAATCTTTTCTGAAGCCATCTTTGTGATGCAGAACAGTCTTTTTCTTTTCTGTCTTACAGTATATTTCTATTTGGTATCTGGTACCCCAAAGATGTCTATCGTCAGCTCGGATCTCCGCTTGGGTTTTTCAGACGAGGTGATAGCCTTTGTCTGTTTTCATTGACACATCTCCTGTGGTGTTTTTTGCTGTGTTTTGCAATTTATTTTTGTTCTAGCTACTTAGGTGTTCAAGTACGGTGCCTCATACAGTTTATGATACATTTCTTGTATTTCCATGGGGTTTTGGTGTTTTCTGTCCTTTGGGACTCATACAGTTCTTTTAAGGGAGTCAGTCGGAGAGACCATCAAGGTGACTCTGAATCGTCGGCAATTCACAGCAAATAATTTACTATGTAACCAGAGAGATTTTGGGGAAGGGATTCTTACAGGATCTAATTCTGCTTTGTCATTCAGTCCTATCCAGAAGGTAGTTCCGGCAGAAGTTAGGTAGTACGTGTGGTCTTGCTAGAAATGAAGTATAACCCCATAGCATTTTGGGTTTTTTATAGGAAACTAAAGCACATCATTTTTTATAATATAGTTGTTACTGCATTTAATGAACTACTTTCTTACATAGCTTAGTAGGACATCTATCTTTTTCTACCTACGCCCCTGTTGTGGTTTAACCCCAGCCAGCAACTCAGCCCCACACAGCTGCTTGCTCACTTCCCCCTGGTGGGATGAGGAAGAGTATTGAAGGGTAAAAGTGAGAAAACTTGTAGGTTGAGATAAACACAGTTTAATAGGTAAAGCAAAAGCTGTATGTGCAAGCAAAGCAAAACGAGGAATCCGTTTGCTGCTTCCCATTGGCAGGCAGGTGTTCAGCCATCTCCAGGGAAGCAGGGCTCCATCACACATAATGGTGGTGGCTTGGGAAGACAAACACCATCACTCCGAACATCCCCCCCCCGCCCCTTCCTTCTTCCACCAGCTTTATGTGCTGAGCATGATGTCATACGGTCTGGGATATCCTTTTGGTCAGTTGTGATCAGCTGTCCTGGCTGTGTCCCCTCCCAGCTCCTTCTGCCCCACCAGCCTGCTCACTGGTGGGGTGGGGTGAGAAGCAGAAAAGGCCTTGACTCTGTGCAAGCACTGCTCAGCATTAACGAAAGCATCTTGGCATTATCAAAACTGTTTTCAGCACAAATGCAAAACATGGCCCCATACTAGCTACTGTGAAGAAAATTAAACCAGCACAGCCCTAGAAAAATTAAGTTTAATTCCCTACGTGGTCACATTGCCAATGCAATAGATGTAGCTGTAGTACAAGAGAGGTATCGTTGTTTCCAGTAAGGGTCACTTTCTCTGTTCAGGGCTTTGTGTGATGTAAATTGGAGGCAGGTGAGAAAACTCACTGCTCTTCCTCTGTCTGCCATTATGCCTTATGGTGGCTTGCTGGTGCCCTTTTCCAGGTGATTGTGGGAAAGGTGGTGGGTGGGGGCCTGGGGGGTATATGATCCACAGCCTCTCGGTAGGGAGCTCGTTGTGCTCCTGGGCTTCTTTGGTGTCAGTGCTCTCCTATTCCTTCACTTCTTTGCAGGTTTTGAGCTGGCTAAGCTGTTTGGGCAGAGGTGTCTGTCTGAGGTAAGAGCTTCAGGATCAGTCAAGGTTCAGCAGCATGTGTAGTAGAAAGTATATGCATGCAGCTTTTTTTTTTTTCCAGATCAGTATTTTTGTATTGAGTGTTCAGGGGTGGCAAGATGGTTTAGCAGTATGTGCGTGGGTTTTGAGGGTTTTTTATTCTAGGTGCATTGCAGTTTCCTGGAATTCCTGACTTTATTGAAGATGGAACCTTGTTTTTTCACCAGTTTTGCTCTATACTGTGTACGTTGCTGATATCATCTCTCTTAAAAGGACTGATGGTGAGATTACCTAGCAGGTGTTAGGGTGAGCATCTTGTATGCATCTGTATATGGAGTTTTAGCATTTCTCAAGAAACTGGTAGGGACATAAGGCACAGTGTCTTTCAGGGTATGGGATGGCTCATTGTCTTTCCTGATTGCCTGCAGGGTACCATGTTGTCCCTAGAACCTGTGCAGCCTGTGGCAGGCCCCTTGTAGATTATAAGCATCGGGACTTCACTGATCTTGTGGGCCTGTAGCAAAGCCCAGAGTCTGTGGGAAGGTGTAAGACAGGAGGTGCCTGCAGAATGCAAACTGTGGCTCAGAAGAGCCGCTCCTGAGGAGTGGCTACTGCACGGGGTTCAGGGCAGGAGCTGTCAGAAAGCAGTGGGGTTCCTTCCCTAGCAGCTCAAGAGAAGGGAAGGCATTTCTAAAGTTTTGGGACCGGGGGATGGTTGGGAAGAGGAGGTGGGTTGATGAGGTCTGTTCTGTTTTAGTGTCCCTGCAGCTGACAGGAGGTACAACAGAGTGATAAGATAGGCAGCATACACCATCCAGGTCTCTGCATCACAATATGCAGGGCTGAGTGTCAGATGGGTCTTATCTTGGAAAGCATTAGGTACATTAAAATATAACCTCTAGAATTCGTCTCTGCTCCTCCATGCCTTTTACTTACTTCATTCCCTGACTTAATTTTTGCATCCACCCCTTCACCGTTCATCCAGATGTTAAGAGTCGTTACTTTGAGGCATTGACGAAGCACTTATTTCCAGTGCAGGTTTGTGTCACTGTCTTCCCTAGAATTTCTTGGAAAGGAGGATGTGTATTATTTGTGCTTGTAACAACCTGTGCCAGGGGTCTTTGTTTTATTGCAGTCCCAGGCATGCAAGCTTTTTCTATGATTCCAGTTTTGCCTTTTTCCTTAAGTGTCCAATGAAGTTTGCTCTAGTATCAGTCATGGCAGTTATGTTCTCTTGGTCTTGTTTATCTATTGTGTTTTCAGCACCAGTTTCTGTAGTCATAAGATGTCCGTTTTAAACCTTCGAGTCACCATATCATGTGATCATGGTTTTTCCATTGGCTAACTGCTGCTCTAATTCCTTAAGGGGTTTTGTAGGTAAGTGGCCCCGAGGGTCTCATGCCGTTTTCACAGCAGACCACTTGTCCTTGCAGCTTCATCTGTTGGGAAGTGTCGGTTGCTGCACGGTATGGTGCCCTGTCTTTTTGAGCCTCCTGGGTTTTTCATGTTTTCTGGGGTTTGGTTAGAACTTTTTTGGTGGGGTTTCTTTTGTTGATTCCTGCAGGTAAAGTCGTGTCTTCTTTTGACATGCAGGGCCTTGTGGCTCTCTTTCCTCTTTTGCCAGATATTCTCACTAGCATTTTCCCATGATGGGAGCAGCACGCTCAGAGTGCCAGGGCAGGCAGGATGGTAGTGTTGGGCTTCCTCTCATCTTTGCAGGGCTGATCCTGAGGAAGTCTGGTATGTGGGCTGATTGTGTAAGTATATATTATGTGGGTGTGCGTCAGAGGGTAAGAATTTTATTCAGTTTGGTGTAACGTTGTTCTGCTTTGTGTATTTGTTGAAGATGTTAGTTTTGTGGGGGAGGAAGCCAGCTATCTGGCTGTTTCTGGGATAAGGTGGGGTACACATATGTTTTCAGGTCATATCTTATTTGCCAGATGTTTTGAACTAAGTGTATCTAACTTTCCTAGCGACTCACAAAGGGGTTTGGGACACCCCGATGGTGGGCGCTGTCACCAAAAGGCAAAGCAGGGTCATAGCAGAGTTTCCATTTAGGTGGATGGGATCGGTCATCTCCTGCACAAACTTCTTTTTGTTATGTAGTGACCAGGATGGTAGCTTTCTTTAGATTTCTTGAATAAGAGGAGGATGGAGCAGGTTATCAGAGCATAATCATTTTCACTTCCTTTGGCAGTACAGGCACCCGAGGGCCAGCCTGCATTCAAGGAACAGCATGAGGATATCTGTGTTGCCTATCAGTAGAGGAAGGAAGCTGCTTCTGGAGGCCAAGGTGTACTGGGTCTGGCTGAAGTGGAGTTAATTCTCCCCATAGCAGCCCTTCTAGTGCTGTGCTCTGCATTGGTAGCTAGAAAGGTGTTGACAACACACCAGTGTTTTGGCTACTGCTGAGCAGTGCTGGCACAGCATCAAGGCTGTCTCTCCAACGTTTTGCCCCACCTCAACGGCAGGCTGGGGCTGGGTAAGATCTTGGGATGGGACACAGCCAGGACAGCTGACCCAAACTAACCAAACAGATATTCCATACCGTACGATGTCAGCTCAGCTATAAAAGCTAAGTAAAGAAAGATGGAAGGTGGNTGACCCGGGAGCCTTTTGTTATATTTTCTCTCCCCTTTCCAGCTGAGGAGGGGGAATGATAGAGCGGCTTTGGTGGGCACCTGGCACCCAACCAGGGTCAACCCACCACAGTCCTTTTTGGCGCCCAGCGTGGGGCTGGACAATGGCAGTTTTGCATTAAGCGTGCTATAGCTAGTTATTAAGTGGCAAGCTCCTGTGTGGGTCATGGAGTTTGTTGGCAGCTTTGCTTATCTCTATTTTGCTGAGCTTCGGAACACAGTAATACAAATAATGGCTATGTGCTTTGCCCTAGCATTGATGGCCTTACTGTGCTGGGGGAGCTATTTTGTGGGGAGGATGAAGGAACCTGGGAATGTGCTAATACAAACAGTGGCTATGTGCTTTGCCCTAGCATTGATGGCCTTACTGTGCTGGGGGAGCTATTTTGTGGGGAGGATGAAGGAACCTGGGAATGTGCTAATACAAACAGTGGCTATGTGCTTTGCCCTGGCACTGATCGCTTTGCTGTGCTGGGGGAGCTATCTTGTGGAGGAGATGAGGGAATACATCTCCCTCTCCTTACCTGGCATTGATGTGAAAGTTTTATTATGCAGGCTCCCGAGGTCCTTGTTCACCCTTATGTGAGCTGTTCAATACTAATAATTAATACTGGTGGTATATTATGGGTTTTGTGGAATCTGGTCTTGTCCTGGTATAAGAGAAGACAACTTTTGGGCAAGGCAATACTGAAATATGCCCTCAAGCGGCCGGTCCCTGCGTGGCAGGGTGTATGGAAGGGTTTGGGCAGATTCCTAGGATGGTTATCACTTCCCATAACCTTGGACTTTACACCCGAACAGGCAAGCAACCCTGGCAGACTGACATGCCACCTGATAGAAGGGTGCCTTGCCTACCCCAATGAAAATAAGCAGTTTCTTGCACTGTACTGGGGCCTGGCCTGTGCCTAT
>VYZV01025822.1:47687-57994 GCA_013401275.1 Pandion haliaetus | reverse complement strand
GGATTGAATGGAAGAAAATAAAAGGCTGGAGATTTTGTAGTTCAAAGTATAATTTCTTGAAAGTGAAGGACTCCCCTTGGAAGTTCCACAGTCAGATATGATAGTTTCACATACAGCACAGAGCTTAACAGGCTTTGATTTATTTATATGAAAAAAACACATTTTTTAAAAGCTGTAAACAAGTAACCTGATAGAGTAATTAGTCATGCTATACAGCATTGCTCTTCCATAGTTTATTTTCGCCAGTCATATTAATCACTGCAAAGCAGATGTATTAGGGGTGGCCCAAGGTTGAAGCAAAGGATACAAAATAATGAACTGGAGCAGTAGCTGAAAACCTGGAGAACTTCTTGATTTGTAATTGAGAGCGCCTGTTGTGGGTTTCAGTGTCAACTTCATGCAAGTCTATTTCCCTTTTAATCAGTCAATCTCTGATCATAGTGATGTTTACTTTGCATTAATTTTATCTGCCTTTGGAGGTAATGTAACTGTGATAAGAGCCAATTAGTTTTGCACCATCAAGAAGGACAATGAATTGTGACTTGGCAAAACAAAGATAAAATTAACCATTTGCCTAAATGGTACTGTTCATTGTTGTTTTCTCATAAGGCTTCTTCTGTAATGTTCAGCTCCATGAACAAAATAGCTCCGGATATGCAAGTTTACCTAAAGGAAAACATGTTCTGAAATGAACACTACACTAATGTAGCAACACTGCCCAGTAATTCAATGCTCATTTTCCACAAGCCATTAGATCCGTCTAAAGATTGTATTTCACACACATGAATAAGTGATGCAGGGAGAAATAAGCTAGCAGTTCAGTTCTTGTGGCTAAGGCTTTTTAAATAAGTAAACTGAGTTGGGTGGGGAATGCTTTTTTGACACATATAACAGTGCTATCTTTAAAAAAATATCATTCCAAGTCTTTTGTTCAGAAGTAAGTCAAATTGCACACTGGAGTGAAACAAACTCAAATCACTGGACAGAAAAGTTTACAAATATATTTTTTTATGATAATAACATCATGAAGGAATCTAAGACGCAAGTAGCTTCACAGAAATATAACTATTCCTGTGATACAGCAATAACCTGTTATTCATATTCACAAGGAAGAAATAGGCATTTTAGAAGTTATTTTAGAGTAGTATCATAGACCCAGAGATTTGGTTAATAAAATCATAATGACCTAAGGAAAACTTAGGAAAAAAGATCAATCTTAAAAAAAAAAAAGACTAATCTAAGATCAATCTAAGGAAGAAAACCAAACCTAAACTTAAGCAGAACAGGTGTTTTCTCAGATAAATTATACTAAATACAAATATAAGAAAGGGAGAAAATGGAAACTAGGTTAATTTGTAATTATCAGAATAAAAGAGCACAGATCTGCAAATAAAGAGAAACCAAAGGTAACAAGAAATAATTTTATAAGCAATATTGAGGTGATGACTGAGCATTGGTCTGCTACTGAAAAAAGAAGCTCAACAGGCTTTAAATCTTTTTCAATTAATTGTCTTTACTAAGAAGACCCACTGATAGCAAAGGCCTAGAAAATTAATACCCGTAACGAGGTGTCAGTTTTCTGCATTTACGTATGGGAAGAACAGGTAAGAAAGTACTTAACTTAAAATTTTTCTGATTAGCTCAATCTGATGAATTTCCTCACAAACATGAAGACCTAATCAACACAACTGCAAGACTGATAGCAAGTGTATTTAGAAACTCATGAAGGATAGAGTACTTTCTAGAAGGCTTGAAAAAAGGCATGCATAACACCTATGTTTAAAAAAATAATTAAGGGCTGATAAATTCTAGAGCTGTTAATTCAACATCAATATTCAGAATAATTTGACGCAATCTTTAAGACCCAGAACTGTGTATTTAAAAAAAATAAATGCAGACAACTGAAATTTTTTTTACAAAGAAATTACTTTTTTTATCAAACTAGTCTGTTTTCCTTTAAAACAGGCTTTGCTCTTACAAGAAAGGAAACTAGTTTCCTAGATCTTGGTGTAATAAGGTAATCACACTGTCCAGTATAGTCTTTTATGGAACCAGGGGAAACTTGGTCCAGATGAAATTGCCAAAAGCTGGTGCAAACTGTTTGGGCAGAATACCTAGAAACATATTTGTCCCCGGTTCACTGGCAAAATGAAAGGACATAGTGGATGTAAACGTGGCCTGTCTCATGCTCCAGTCTGTCTTTCCCAGCCTGGATGGTGGAATAGAGTGCAGCTACTGTATCTGAGGAAAAGACAGACCTAGAAGAAACCGTAAGTACACTGGAGGAGAAGATCAGAACTCAAAATTATCTTGAGAGATTAGCAGGGAAACAAACAAACAAAACAAGGTGAAATACAATTACAGAAGTGAAAATACTATGCTTGGGCAAGAAGAGTACAAAAATATGCAATATTTAGGTAAAGTTACTTTGTAACAAGAGCTAAGAGGTATATCCTATTAGAAGGTGAGCATGAGTTAGCAGTTTCGTGCTGCTATGAAGAAGCCAAACAGCACACTGGAATCAATTAACAGCAATAGAGACTGTGGGAGACCTGGCGTAATATTCCTGCTCTGCTCAGATAGATGGATTCAGTCATCACCCAAGGCTGCCTCTATTCCTCTTTATAATGCTGTCAGGTGCACTGTTACAATTTTTGCTTTATTTCAGCAAAATAGCTTCCCTTTAAATCCTTGAGATTTTGATTTAAGGCTGAAATTTTCAGAAAGGCCTAAGTACCCAACTACTACAAATTCAAAAAGGTTTGGGTGCCCGTGATTACTGAACAGTTCCTGGGATGCTTGAGAACCTAGTGTGCACATAAATCCAGAAAAATAGTCACTTTTTAAAATAAGTCAAAATCTTTTAGTAACTAATACTTGAATTAGCTAAGATTTTTTTTTTCTTAATTACCTCTATTTGTGATATATTCCTGTAGCCCAATTCTTAACCCAGACTTTTCTCTCTTGGGAATCCACTTTTGCTTTTCTATAAGGATAACAACAACTACATTTTGATCAAATTTTTCTTTACTTGAAGCCCATGTTTCTCTGATAACTCCCACCGCTTCAGAGAGACATTTCCATCTCCCTTTATCTTCTGTATCTAAAACAAGAGTTTGGAAATGCCCAAGTCCATCTTTATTGAAACAGCCGATGTCTCTTATTTTTAGAATAACTCATTTATTGGTCAAAAAGAATATTTTGGAATTAAACCTACTTTTCAAAACCTCTTTGAATTTTTATGTATCAGAAACTTTTGTATCTTCGAAATAGCCCTGAGACCAGCAAGAACTTAAACTTGTAAGGAAAATAGTCACATTCCATAGCAATTATTAAATACAAGTTATCAATTGACATTAGCAACAATAGCCAAAAAAACGGAGAATCAATCCACAAAACTATGACAGGCTTTATTTTGACAGAATATTTTCACCTAATAATCCGATAAGGTCTATTATAGTTTCTTGTTCTCGTAATAGAGAACACAGGATTACATGCAATGGATAGCCTAACGCTAAGAGCAGTGATCTGGACAGAAGATAACATAACATAGTGTTTCTATACTGATGTTTAAAGAAGACACGAGAAAGCTGTCTCGAGTTATAAACTTCCTTTGTTCTTTTAGAATACAGACTTAATTTCTTTTCTAAATTTCATTCAGAGCCATGAAAAACAAGTCTGCTCAAAGAATGAAGCTTCTTATTAGCACATCTAGAAATCTATTTAAGGATGCACAGCTCTAGAGGAATTCTGCAGCATGGGAAAAGGTACAGTGGTAGCTGTAGTAAATATGTTAAGTAAGGGGAGAAAGACAGAAAGAGGGAGACTTGTTCTGTTGATTTGAGCTGAGTTTACATTTCTGACTATCAATGACAAGTTCCTAATGTGTGCTTATATAGTAGTGTGAAGTCAGGGAGTTCCCATGTTAACAGAATATAAGATGTAGGGAAAAGGCAAGTCAGTTTAAAATGTAGAAAAGTATAAAAATAACTACCAAGTTACTTTAAAAACAATTAGCTTTTCCATGGAGATTTGTGCCTTTCCTAGCTAGCCTCTTTAAAAAGAAAAAGTCACTGTTCTTCATGTAGTAATGGAAATACTGCAATTTCAGCAGTTGAATCAGTAGAATTTTACTTTGACAAGTCATAGTAATGATAAAATAAATAATTTTAATTAATATTAATGCTTAGAATGGGTGTGACCTATAACTAAGTGCTTTAAAATGAGAGTGCATTCAACAAAATCAGCTCTGGGCCCCTTAACTTGTCTATGAAGATAATTGCAGGGAAATCCAGTCCATGGTAAATCATGCTTTACCATCACACTCTCTGCTGCGGGGATGAAGTTTCTAGCACATTCCCATGTAGACACACACCTGCCAAAACTGAAAAAGTACCACCTAGAGCTTACGCTCAACAGCCTGAACTGGCCCATTGTCCTTTTCAAAACATGTCTTTTTGAGGAAAAAAGTAGGCAACAGTATGTATATCCACGTTAATAAAAAACATTCATCTAAGGGAGTTAACTGGATTTCTGAATCTGCAAAGAGAGATGGAAAAACCCCTGGTAACAAAGTACTTTTGAGCCAGAAGCCTGAGAGTTCAGGATTTTCATATTTTCACAACAAAAAATAAGGGGGAAAAAAAAAAAAAGGAGCAATCGCTGAACCTCAAGAGAGCACTATACGATATGGAAAGCTTTTAAAAGCATTGGAACCAAACTGCCAACCTTTTCTAATGACACCACTATGAGAACGCATGCTGCTCTCTGTGCTCAGTAGGCACGAGAGCAGGCCTCCATGGCCACACTTAACAGTTCTCAACATCTGATATTTCAGTTGGTTGTAATGAAAGAGAATGGGGATTTTGAAAAGAAAGAGAGATAATTAATGATTGCACATAAAGAGTTAATGATTAAAGTAGATCATATATCTTGCCTTGACTTAAATTGTCTTAAGTGAGAAAAAAAGATAGGAGAGCTTGTTTTAGGCTTGTTAGAGCCTCTTTTAGGCAGAATTGGTGGAAGACCCTCATCTCTTGGAGGATGTCTTTTTACTTAACTGTCTTGTTTGAGACAAAGTCCAGTTACATGCATTCTTAAGAAGTGATATGTGCTTTTAAAGAATAGGGAAAGACTTTTAAGCATTCACAGCTATAATTTAAACAGTGACAAGGTTTTGCTTAGCAAATAGCTGTGAAAACAGAGACATTGCTGCTCCTTCATGTGTCTGCTACAGCCTTGTGTCCTGCCGCTCTACTCCCACAGTGGAAGCATCAGACTGCAGCATGTGCTTATGGGTCTCGGTTGCTTCTGTACAAAGCCCATTGATGTAGCTTAAACCATCATGGTCGGCAGTGTCACATCAGGGAGCCAAGCATTTTCCCATCTGCTGTGGGGGTGAGCACCTTCAGAGGAAGAAGCTAATAAATTGGAATACTCTGTAAACATCTGAACTGGATTTCTTAAGCTGTGTTTGGGACAACAGAGCATGTTTTGCAGATCCATCAGGATTTCATTATCAAACCTCCATTGTCTGGATTTTGGTGACTGCATGCATCTAACCAAGAGTTACAGAAACACTGGAAATTAGGTTAGATGTTACATACCCAGTGTGTCAGTTTGGTACCCATGTCTCTCTAGTCCATCTAGATTGTGTACAGCCTAATATGCCTTCAAATAGAATAATACTTAAAATGAAAACACATGTTACTGTACAAACTTATTTAATAGAAAATTTCCTTACTTTATTTAAAGCACTTAAATTGTGTGCAAGGATTTTAATGGTCATCCACAGAGAGTTTCCGAGTCATAAAATAAAAAACAGATACGTAAATTGCTGGAACTACTTCCCATGTTCTCTCACAGCAATCTATTATATTCCATAGTCATCATACTCATCTCAGAAAAGGGTTTGGGGTTGGATATCTATGAATACGCAACACTGCATTTTGAAACAATAGATATAGCTTCCTGAAAACTTTAATTATCTTCATAAAGCTATTTAAATTAAAAATTAGAAACTGTCAGTCTTATCAGCAAAACCCATGTTATGTAACAGGACTGGATCAGCTGCAATGCAGACAGGGACATGGTTCCTTAGGCTCCCCGCTAACCCCTAAATGTTTAGTCGCTTTTGAAAGCAATATTTAGCTTTGGAATATTTAGCTAATTTTAGCAATACTGAACACCATCCAAAGTATATTAGGTCTGAATTACTATCCCACAAGGAGTTTATGACAAGCAAGAAAATAACATTTCAGTCCAAGCTGGGGACTTTTCCCAAACAACTCTAAACAAAACAGCTAGCACATGGTACACCCTGCATATGGATTAGGCAGAGTATACACACATTTGTTCCAACCTTAGTTAAAGATGCTGGAGTTAGTGAGACTAATATGGCCGCAGGGAATGTCACTGGCATCAATTACAGCAGAATGGGTTGGTTTGCTATTGAATCAGTTAAAAGCAAAATTTAAAAAGCTTACATACTGTTTCCTTCTTGACATTTTTAATTCCTTCTCCAGCTTCTACTTTCAAAGTATATCAAGTGAATACCTAATTTTGAACATTTTCTTTTAATTCTACTTCTTGCCTTCCTATTCATTCTTCTTTCTAAGCTCCAAACTATGCATTTATTTTTCCTCAGGCATCATCTATTTAGATTATTTCCTTTGGTGAACCATATCATATCAAGATTTTGACTATTTATATAATATTTTCTGTGAAACTAGAGTTTAATCATCTATAGCTTTAGACACAAAAAAAGAATTGACCAGTCTGACCTCTATCTTTTCCAGTTATCAAATGCTTAGTCCTTGAGAATATATCATATTGTGTATTGACTTCCCTCCCACAATGAGCAGATGAAATCTGAAGCATGCCCTGATTTTTTTCTACCCAGAAGGGAACATCAGATCATCTAGTCTGATCTTGGCTATGTGTCACTTTGTGACCAGGTAATCTCTTGGCCTAAAGTTTGGTTTAGTTCATGTATTAAATATCTAGCTTAGCAGATAGACTGGAATTTGATCCATCAGATGGAGCTTTGTTTATAATGGGTTATGCCCTTCCTCTGTACCTGCCTGTCTTCATATTTTTATTGACGTTTCCCAATGTAGATGGTTTTGCAAGAAGTTCTGTAGTGACATTCCCAGCTCATTTGGTTTTAAATTTTTATTTTCCAACTGCAAATCACAATTCTTTTTCATTGCTGCATTGCAAATGTATATACCTGAAGTATCATGGTACAGCATTTGAAACTGTTACTAAAATTCTTCATATAGTTCAGGTGTATGTAGGAAGAAAGTGAAAATCCATTGAGACAGTTTTCCCTGTAAGTAACACCTAATAATATCCACTGACTCTCTCAATTATGAGTTATACTGTCAGTCTCAGAAATTACTTCCTGTTAATATGAAGGATATCAATTCCTCTCCCTTGGCTTTCTTTGCATGTGTAACCCAACAGTCATCAGTCTGCAAAATGAACCTCTTGGCAGAGAGTGGAATAACCTGGCCTGATTCCTGGCTGAACCTACTTTGAGCAGGAGGTGGAATAAGAGCCCTCCAGGGCTCTTCCCCTGCAGCCTGAATTATGCAATGGCCCTATGATTTTCTTCTTCACATGAAAAAGTCCTTTTTACAACCATCAATCTATGGGTGCTTATATTTGTTTTCATCCTATCAGGCCCATCTGAAACCACTTTGGTGGCAAACCTCTGTGAGAATGAGCTGAGCATAGCAATCTGTGTGAAGGGTTGTGGAGCTCAGTAGGGAATTACCTTTGCTTAGGACAAGCCTTATTTCCATTATGTAGCCTAGACAGATTGCCTCCCCAAATATGTAACTGCATTTAGTGGTATCTGCAGTAAACCTGACCTCTAGAAGAAACTGGAGTATAAATTTCATCTACTATGTCAGTATAGTAGTATTGCTTATCTAACAGTATCATTCTTGAGGTGGATATATATGGGCCATGAGAACTCTGCCTTTTATGTGACAAATGTTCACCACTGCAAAAGGCAAAGAGAAAAATTGAAAGAGCTAAAATGGTACTGAAAGCTCATTATCTTTTGCAATTCTAGCAATAGAGAAATCTGCTAATAAGTTTTCATCATAGTGCTTATATGTTAGACCACTCCTAGCTGCTCCCATCTTTTTTTTTTTTTTTTAGCTTCAAAATGTCAGTGACCCAATCAGAGTCCCTCCAGAACTACACTGCCTGGATCTGGGACCAATGCAGTGTTATTACACCATCACTTAGTGAGTCTTCATTACCCCTAAATTAATTGTTTATAATTCCTGTGTCTTAAAAAGGAATCAGTTTTACAAAGATTTGAACAAGTGTGTATTGGGTTTGCGTGGCAAGGTTTTGGTAGCAGGGAGGGGCTACAGGGGTGGCTTCTGTGAGAAGCTGCTAGAAGCTTCCCCCATGTCCAACAGAGCCAATGCCAGCCAGCTCCAAGACGGACTCACCACTGGCCAAGGCCAAGCCCATCAGCAACAGTGGTAGCACCTCTGGGATAACATATTTAAGATGAGAAAAAAAAGTTGCTGCACAACAGCAATTGCAGCTGGAGAGAGAAGTGAAAATATGTGAAACAACTCTGCAACACACCCAGGTCAGTGAAGAAGGAGGAGGAGGAGGTGCTCCAGGCACTGGAACAGAGATTCCCCTGCAGCTGGTGGTGAAGACTATGGTGAGGCAGGCTGTCCTGCTGCAGCCCATGGAGGTCCACAGTGGAGCAGATATCCACCGGCAGCCTGTGGAGGACCCCATATCAGAACAGGTGGATGCCTGAAGGAGGCTGTGACCCCATGGGAAGTCCACGCTGGAGCAGGCTCCTGGCAGGACTTGTGACCCCGTGGGGGATCCATGCTAGAGCAGTCTCTGCCTGAATGACTGCAGCCCTTGTAAGGGACCCATGCTGGAGCAGTTCGTGGGGAACTGCAGCCTGTGGGAAGGACTCACATTGGAAAAGTTTGTGGAGGACTGTCTCCTGTGGGAAGGCCCCCATGCTGGAGCAGGGGAAGAGTGCGAGTCCTCCTCCCCCTGAAGAGGAAGGAACAACAGAGACAATGTGTGATGAACTGACCACAACCCCCATTCCCCATCCACCTGCACTGCTGGCAGGGAGGAGGTAGAGAAAATCAGGAGTAAAATTGAACCCAAGAAGAAGGGAGTGGTGGGGGAAAGGTGTTTTAAAGATTTAGCTTTTATTTTCTCATTACCCTACTCTGCTTTAATTGGTAATAAATTAATTTTTCCCTAAGTCAAGTCTGTTTTGCCTGTAACAGTAATTGGTGAGTGATCTCTCACTGTCTTTATCTCAATCTGTAAGTCTTTGTTTATGTTTTCTCTCCCCTGTCCAGCTGAGGAGGCAGAGTAATAGAGCAGCTTTGGTGGGCACCTGGCATCGAGCCAGGGTCAGCCCACCACAAAGTGCAACCAGATAAAACAGTTTGCTGTGAACCCACAGTGTTGGTGCAAATGGCTTGTAGAAAGAACAAAAGGTCACATTGCAACAGTGAACACCCCAGCAAGGAGCTGCAAACACAGGTGCAGGCTGCTCCTGAGCAGCCTGCAAACATCAAGTACTTGAAGTAGCTATAGCAAGAATAGAAACAATTTATTCGGTAGCTACTGACTAGTTAGACCCCAAATTTGGTAAAAGAACAGGCAGAGGGGGTTGCGAGTCAGGATCAGTCACTTCCCAGCCATCTGACATTTATACAAAAGACTAATCTTCAGGAAAGTAAAATTTGAGTCATACCCTCTAAAACCCATTTGCTCCGTGATGTGGCTATAGGAAAAGACATCTTTAGAAACAGAAATCAGAATACCTGTTATCACAGCCTGATTTGCTGTCCCTTTCAGTATCTATAATTTGCATTTACAAAAGCTGGCTGATCAATATGCTGCTGCTAAGCCTGCATTAAAAAAAAAAAAGAAAGATGGAATAAACTGCCACCTAGAGTTAAATCCTTGATGTTAATATTGGTTACATTTATATTCAAGACAGACAGCTTTAATATTACAATATTCAGGACCCACAAATCACTAGTGAGCATAGTCTTTGAACACTGGTAAAGTGAGTACAGAGTTGTTAGATTACAAATTAGATCTGATGTTGTGCTTAATTTCTTGACACATATCAATCTATTTAAAAGACTCTAAAGAACTAGAGATCATTACTAGTATACATTATTCTCACCTTACTAATGGTGATCAATAGACTGAGCAAGTATTGAAAACAAGGTGTCTTTTTTTTTTTCTTGACAAGTCACTTCCAGTCCATTCGGACTGCA
>VYZV01025822.1:36965-47327 GCA_013401275.1 Pandion haliaetus | reverse complement strand
TGTAGTGAGGTGGGTGCTGGTGTCTTCTGTCAGGTGGCTGGTGATAAGACGAGAGTAAATGGCCTCAAGTTGTGCCAGGGGAAGTCTAGATTGGATATGAGGAAAAATTTCTTTACTGAAAGGGTTTTCAAGCATTGGAACAGGCTGCCCAGAGAAGTGGTGGAGTCACCATCCGTGGAGGTATTCAAAAAGCATATAGACAGGGCACTTCAGGACATGGTTTAATGGGCTTGGCTGATGGTTGGATTTGATGATCTTAAAGGTCTTTTCCAAGCTAAATGATTCTATGATTCTATATGTATTAGCAAGTCTCCACAAATTCATTAGCTGGTTTGTTTCATCGTAGACACATTCTAAAGCCAATAAATATCTAATGATCTCCATACCTGCTGTAAGAATTCTGAATTTATTTTCCTACTTGTATTTAAACTAAAATATTATTAATTTTATTTAATAAAGTGTGGTGGCTGCCAGGTGCCCACCAAGCTGCACTCTCACTTCCCCTTCTCAACAGGACAGAGAGAAAAAAGATTAAAAATTCATGAGTCAAAATAAAGGCACTTTAATGAAAGCAGCAACGGCTGCACATGGAGGGAAAGCAAAAAAAAGAGACTTACTCTACCCTCCCATCAGCAGGTGATGTCCAGCCACTTCATGGGAAGTAGGGCTGCAGTATGCACAGCAGTTGCTTCAGAAGACAAATACCTTAATAACAAGTGCCCCATTTCCACCTTCCACCCCTTACCTTTTATTGTGACAAGTCAAATATCTATTAAAATGAAATCCAATCAAGAAAATACTCAGCTGTAAGCTATTAGAAAATATATGCACTTTGAAAAATCCAGTATGCACAATGTTTTTTAAAATTAATAAACATCCAATAAAAAAAAGTTATCTGTAAGATATTCAGTCCAACAGAGAAGAATCCAGAATCTTTGTACCAGAAAGTAGTAAGTTTCAACTAACAGAACCTGAAGTGCTCTTGGCAGCAAGCATGTAATCAAAGGCTGAAAAGACAGCAAAGATTGTGTTGACATCCTAGCTATCTCCTCCAAGAGCTCATTCCTGGCAAATAAAAG
The DNA here is from genome assembly GCA_013401275.1 of Pandion haliaetus. Lineage (NCBI taxonomy): Eukaryota > Metazoa > Chordata > Aves > Accipitriformes > Pandionidae > Pandion > Pandion haliaetus. The sequence goes on along the minus strand of VYZV01025822.1, from coordinate 46,248 downwards.
TGGGTACACCCCCAGGTTTGGCATACACATTGAATTGCAGTTACTCATGTATGGGTCAACAAGGAAGAACTGGTTGGGAATGTGAAGCTTGTGGGTAGCTTTGGCTGCAGTGACCATGACATTGTGGAGTTCATGATCCTGAGAGGAGGGAACAAGACTAATAAGCAGAATCACAACCTTGGACTTCAGGAGAAGAGACTTTGGCCTGTTCAGGGGGTTGCCTAGAAGAATCCCATGGGACATGGTCCTGAAGAGAAAAGGGGCCCAAGAGAGCTGGTTGATTTTCAAGGATCAGCTCCTCCATGCTCAGAAGCAGTCCAGCTGAGGGGCAGGAGGCCAAGCAAAGGCAGGAGGAGGCCTGCATGGATGAACAGGGAGCTCCTGACAAAAATCAAACATAAAATGGAAGCATAACAGAGGTGGAACAGGAGACAGGAGACCCTGGAGGAATACAGAGACACTGTCCAAGCATGCACAGATGGGGTTAAAGCCAAAGCCCATCTGGAGTTGAATCTGACATGGCATATGAAGGGCAACAAGAAGAGGTTCTACTGAGATATCAGGCACAAAAAGGAAGATTTAAAAAAGCATGTGCCTCTTGCTGAATGGAATGAGGACCTAATAACAAAGGACACTGAAAAGTCCAAGGTACTAAATGCCTTCTTCACTAGTAAGACTTGCTCACAGAAATCCCTGGCCTGCCAAGGCCAGTGGGAAAGTCTAGATAAATGAGGACTGGCCATGCATAGAGAATCAAGTTATGGAACATTTAAGCAAGCCGGACACAGAACTCCATGGGACCTGACGGGAGGTACCCAGGAATGCCAAGGTAACTAGACAATGTTGAGGGAGGTGATCCTTACCCTCTGCACTGATGAGGCAGATACATCTGATGTCCAGTTCTGGGGATAAAGCTCACCAGTAAAGAAGAGGAATTAACTCACTGGAACAAGTCCAGAGAAGGGCCACAAAAGTAAAGGGACTAGAGTGCCTCTCATATGAGGGAGTACTGTGACTGTTCAACCTGGAGAAAAGAAAGCTCAGGGGCATCTTATCAACATGTACTCCTGTTCAATGGAATAACAGCAAAAATGACCATCCTAGTTAAACACATTTGACTCTTGATAAAGGTGGAAGTCTAAGGTGTTAATTGACATCTAAATGATTAGTGATGTGCAGAGGTAGAGCTGCTAGGAAACATAGTAAAGAAATCTTAGCTTTGAGGGCTTGGTCCATCTTACTGGTAAAGACAAGTCACTGCATTAATTTTAGTAACAATCCCATTAATTAAACCTGTCTAGTATATTTGCCATAGTCAGATACAGAGGATCAAAAATAATTATGTCATTCTTTCCTAATTAGTAAGGTTTACTTTTTTGCATTTTCTCAGTGTTTGCCTCCGTCTCAAAAATCACATTTGAGCAAGTTATCTTACAGTAAGATTGCATACTAGCAGGCTTGCACACCTGACTGAAACAGAAGGGTTCAAGGTTTTCTTAGTTTCAGTAAGAAAGTAAGTTCTGGAACTGACCTCTCTGGGATTAATTTTATATTCAAACTACTGTTTTTGAAGTTTGGCCTTCTAGTCTACCATCCAAAGTGAATGTTTCTAGCATTTCACATCAGTGAAAAAAGTATGTCAGTCTAATGTATCACTATAGAAGACATTTATTTTTCCTTTAAAAAAAAAAAGATCAGTAACATATATTCATTAGAAGCTTTCATGTTTACTGCAGAAGCACCTAGCAGCCTAACTTTAAATTGCCAGTAGGTATAGGATACACGGACAGGATAATATGATCCTTTTCTCAAGTACATCAACATTTCTTTTTCTTCCAGCTTCTCATGAAGAGTGCTAAATTCTGTTTCACTCTCTGTACCCCTCTCTAACACCTGTCTATCATCCTGACAAGAATTATATAACCCCCCTCACAACAGTGGGAATTAAACCACAGGGAGTTTGTTTCTACAGTTGGATAGCTGTAGTTCACTACTTTAAAGTAGGTTCTTTGTGCGTATTCACTGTATTGTCACTATATGCTGGAAGCACAACATCTCTCTGTAATAGCTTACAGCAAGCCTCAAATCCATCAGTAAATTCTATTTCAGACAGTAGCTGGCATGTTACAACCATGTTGCTTCCCATACAGAGCTGTTGTGCAGCATTAAGTCTGTCACTAGCACTTCAGAAGCATTTGTAGAAGCCATGCTGTTATTGTTGCTGTATCATGATCATGGTTTGTGAAGACTTGTCACATCACAAATACTCAAATAGTGTAAAAGTTTGCACAAAGTTAGTTACAAGCCATTAGATGTTCAGAAAGCTGTATCTATTCTTGCAGTTGAATTACTGAGTTCTCACAATACAGGGAAACTGCAGTTCAGCTTATGTCAAACAATTGTTTATCAAGCTATAGTCATAGAGTCAATGACTGCTTCTCTACTTTGAAAGTCTGCTCTGCTTTTAAGCTTTTCCTGCATCCCTCATGCACAGCAATTCCTTTCCTTCCCATCCTCTTAATTTTGTGTAAGTCCAGTGACTTTGAAAAGAAGATTTGGACACATAGTAAAGGCAGATAATCCATTTCACACATTTGGAAATGTTTGTTTAGTTTCATTATCATTAGCATTCTTTAAATATGAAAGAGAAAGAGGCAATATTATAAGGGATATTTCTTGTCTGCAGTAATTAAAGGATCCTGTTCTTCCTTCTGTGTATTAGAATATTCAGAATCATAGCATCACTTAGTATTATTTGCAAGGGACATGAAATGTGGTATTTTCCAGAAAGTTACAAATACAAACTTTGTATTAAAAGTATTTATCTTCGTAGGTGATCCACATCACAAGATTCAAGACAATACCTTACTCAGTAACAAGTGATATTTGTCATAGCAGTCAGTCTTGAAGGCCTCAGATACTTAGGACAAGCAATGTGAATACCTGGACTATCCATAAATGCGTGATTCTTCCCTAGAAGCAGGTCATCATAAGTTTTTTCAACTGCAGAACTGCTTTAATCTACAGTATTTACAGACAGGTTTCTTGAAGTACTTGTGCATTTCTGTACTTAAGTTCAATGATAGACGACTATCAAAGTACTGAAAAGCATTATGGAAAATCATACCTTTTTTTTTTCTTCAGACAACTGAAATCCTTCAAAATCTAGGTTTCTAGCTGATCACCATTTAAAAAAAAAAAAAAAAAATCTATGCAGAGACCAGGTTCTAACTCTATTAGTAGCCCAGGCAGCCCTTGTTCCATAGGCAGCCTGAATACTTGCAAGATGAGAAATAGGAGGTATAAACTGTAATGACCTAGTTCAAATGTAAACAAACACAACCTATAACCTCCAGTGTGGAATTTTGAACATCAGTCCCATCTTGGAAGACGAGAAGGGGTGAAATATCCACGTTTCTACCTGCCAAACACTATTTGCTTTGCTGCAGTTGAATTTATTCACAAGTGACATACTTTGCCAGCTTCATCTAGGACTGAAATTACACAAGTGACATTGGAGACAGTGCTGCACTGAAGAGATATGCTGCTTCACTCTGAATATGGCTCCAGCTGTAGAAACCCTCTGTGTTGCAATTTGGAAGTCAAATTGCAGAGCTTAACTGAAAGCAGTAGTTAATAACCTGCTCTTAGCCTATTCAGTGACAACAGAAATAAGAAATAAAGGTAGGTTTACAATGAAGAACGCAAAGTACCCAGACACCAGGTTTTCCTTACAGTCATCTTCAGAAATTCTAATACTTTTAATGCATACACCAAATACTGATAGACATGCAGGATTAGTTTGGATCAAGTCCTTGCTTGAGGAAAGAAGTTCTTATGTCTAAATGTCACAAGCAAAGTCAAGTCCTGTTTCTCCAAACACTGATCAGTAAAGTGTTATCAGTTAACAGCTGGTGTTTTTATTCAGTAAAAATCGTATATTCTGACAAAAAGAAACTAAAACTAATAAATAATCTCAATAAAGAGATTAAACAGGCCTAAACAGGCACCAAATTGGGGTAAAAGAGGACTGGGAGGAGCGGGCTGAGGCACAGCCCCATTCCCTGCCCCACAGCCACACTCAGGCACTGCTGGCCCTGCCAAGCATCACCACAGGGTGCTAGCAGAGACCGCAGCACTGGCATGTGCAGCAGGAGGGGAAACAGCTTTTGGAAAGAGTCCTTAACAAGAATTTCAACTAGATGTCTTAGAAACAGCAATTGTGTTTTCCTGCCTTTGTCTGGAGTTTCACAGGTTCAGAGTTGCTATCTACAACTGCAACAGAGCAAAGCATTGATCTGGAGTTGCACCTGCCAATGGAGAAGTGATGTACAAAATACATTATACTTCTTGGATGTGCACCTGCAGTTCTCAGCGGCTCCCCACGACAGCATTCCTTCCACACTGGTCTTGTAACCTTTAGGTTTCATACTGAAATAATCCCTCATGGACAGAGATGAGTTTTGCTAACCCAAAATACCTTTGGCACCTACAAAGCACTTCTGCAGGAAACAGAGCCCTGCTCTCAGAATAGGTAATTAGGTTTCATGATTTGAATTTCTCTACTGAAGTGGAAAATTCATCTTGTTTTCTAGCACATCCCAAAACAAAACATTGCACTACATTTTCCAACACTTGTTGCAGAATTACACATGGTAAACAGATCAGCATGACAATTCCTAGCCCCAATGTAAAAACCAACATCACCTGTCAGATGAGTGACAAACCACCCGAGACCTTTTAAAATGTAAGGAAGCATCCAGTGCCTTTGATTCTCCTGCCAAAGCATGTTCTTGCTTATTTTACTTGTACTGCTTTCCCTAACCCTCCTTCCTCCATTTTCTCACATGCTACTGTGGAAACTTAGAACAAGTAAAAAATTAGTTGCAGACTTTTAGACAGAACTTGTTTTATTAGCTCTATTCTGAGGTGCCAAGCAAGAAGGCTTCAGAAGAGATAGGCTGGTAGCACACAGGGAAAGCTGACAGTTTTGGCAGAGTTCTCCATCCATTACAGTCAATGGTAAGGGCCTTCAGTTTCAAATAAGAGGCAAGACAAGGTTACACCAGGTTTTTCTTCAGTGTTGAACTCCTAATAAAACTCAGCAGGCCAAACTGAACATTTGTTGTTTCTGGCATGTAGAAATAATACATTATGCAATCCTTCACTACAAAACATTTTTCAGTTTGTTTAATATATGGTAATGGGCTTGAAAGAGCAACACTCAGTATATTAAGCTGACATTTAAGTAAATAAATGATTAATAGTTACAGCCAAGAAAGAAAAGTAATTGACTATGTGTGCTAAGACTTCCACATGTATCAGCAACTTTTCAGATTAGCAGAGATCTCCCAATACTCTTCCAAAGTTAGGCACATGTCCCTCTTCCCATTGTTAATTGGTACAATGAAATCCAAGACGAAGACTCACCATGTTCTCCTTTTACAGATGGACTTTGAAGAAACGAAACAAAATCCAAGCCAGGAAGTTAAGGTAGCCAGCAGACTGAGTCAGAAGTTGTTAAGGAGCAGCACAAGCAGGGCTGTCTCAGAGGGAAGGGGAGCTGATGATGAGCACAGCATGGGCAGGACCTTACCAACAGGGCACAGTCCCACCACAGCAGGGCAAGCAGAGCAGGGACAGTGATGGCAACAGGTCCTACCAACCAGCCAGCCATCATCAAGCAAAAGTAAGGTAACAAATCTAACTTCAATCCACAAAGTCTAAATAAAACCACAGCCCAATAAACAGGACTGAAAGAAGTACACTTATAACATAACTCAAATAGAGGTTAATGGTCTGGGCCAGAGCTTAAATGGAGGTCTTGGGTCAGTGGCAGCAGCTGTGTGGGTGAAGGTCCCAGGTGAGGCCTCTCACAGCAATTGCAGCCTCTCTGTGCACTTTGGGCCCTGACATGAACCATCTGTCTTCATTCATGAGAAGAATTCTTTTGGTTACAGAATTACAGTTATCCTGAAAAAAATTAACTCAAAAATTTTGCCTTGAATGGCTCAACTGATATAATTGAACAACCAGACAGCCTCTGACATTCTCTCAGAAAGAGAATTATCCTAAAAAGATAACTGAACACAGGTATCCATTTATAAACATTAGCAACACCAGCTGGTACAAAGACTGTGGAGAAAACATTCACTTATTCCCCATTAGTTATGATCTGCATTGCAGTAGAGAATGCAATTTCTAGTCTTTAAGAGACTTTGTACCAAGAAATTGTGGTGATGAATAAAAGACAGTAATTCTTGAAAACATTTTCTCACAAATTTTATAGTAAGTGTAGTTTTTGGCATTGTTGTCTGTTTGACAGATAGCAACTGTATTAGACATACTTTCTGACTTTTAAATAGTTTTGTGAATTTATACACCTATTAGTAGCTTCCTCATTTGATTGTAGAGGTTTTTATTTTAAATTTTTAGTCAGTTCTTCAGCTAAGCATAAGGTAGAACCATCACTTTGGAAGATATAATGCACTAAATTAGGTCTCCTGGGGCTTATATGGGAAAAAGAAAGAAGATAATGTGATTAAGAGGAAATTCAGACAGAATATGTTATAAAGTTGGCAAAATAAAGAATCTTACGGTATTCCTGCACTAATGTTAGAAGCTTGGGAGAGCATCAGAAACTACTACAGATTGTCATGAATAAACATAATTATAATTGGATTGACAGACACAATGTAGTACAAACCTCACAACTGAAATGCTTATCAGTGACAACCTGTACTCAAAATCTAGGGATGGCAAAACTACTGTGGAAATGGCAGGCCTAGTGTACTATATGCTTGGAGCCATACATTAAAGGGTCATCCCTGAATACATATCCAGGGAACATGATCTGACTTCATGACACATAATGATTCAGAGGCTCATTCTTTTTCAGCATTTGTTGGTCTTCCACTTTTGTAGTAGCTCAGAATCATATAATTAACCCAATATTACTTCAGGAGCCAATACATTATGCTGAAATGCATGGGCTTCAAAAAGAACCTGCTCAGAATTACTTGTATATAATAATTGCTCATGGTTTTTATGTTAAACCACTATGAAAAAATGCAGAAGAGAGTCAGAAGGTAATGTGACTTTTTTAAACTAGAATTCGGCTCTTTTTTGTGTGCTTTCCTCAGAAAATGAGGGTTATGAAATGGTTCTGCTGCTGCAAGTTCCCCTTCTCATAACTTGGGACCTAGTAGCATCAGCGACAGTAAAAGCACTGAGGTTTCACAGTTGGTATATATCTTCAAGTTCAGTGAAAAAAAATGACACTTAGGGATAGAAGAGAGCTGCTACTAATGTTCATTAAAAGAAAGACATGAAGAATGCAGACATTTTACATCCTATTTAACAGAAGTGCTTGGCTGATCTACCTGCAAAGGCCAGCCAGCCAGCACATGCATAACTGAGCTAGTCATACCATGTGCTTTGTCTTGTACAGCCAGCAGGTAAAATAAGGTAGATTTAGGATATGCTGGGTGCTGGAGTATTTGGGCTATATTTGCAAATCATGGTGGACATTGGAGATATTGCTAGGGAGGAGGTCAGCAAAGGTGTTGGAGAAGACCAGTGTTCTGCAGCAGGTGTGCTATATGGACCTGGGGCAACATGGGATTATTGCGAGAGTATATGCAGGACTAGGTCATAAATCCACACAAACCCAAACTTTAAATATTAACTTCCAGTTTTTAAGGCAGCTTATTTTACTCCTTATCATTTATAACTAGGGTTTGAAAGTATTTTTTTAACTTAAAATTATCAAAAATGTTGTTTTGTAATTCTAGGTCTTGTGGAAAGACATTATGGGACGCTCAACCATTTTATTTTGAAATCTCATACCTTAACTGAAATAGCAAGAAGCTGTATCTTTAATACGATAACTTTTCTCCATTGCGCATTTTAGCCTTTGGATTTATGTAAATATATATTTATGTATAAAACAGCTTGGCTACAAATATGTTTTTATGATTTAACTGTGGAGTGCATTCACAGATACTTAAAGTTCTTAATTAGACTCTTGTTTTATATATCATCAGTGGTCTTACATATGAGTTTCTATAGTAAAATATTTTAGAAATACCAACATTACCAAAAAGCTCCGTAAAAGATCATAAATTCCATAAAAGTGTCTAAATTCTTACTATGTGTGTACACCACTACACAAAAAAGCTATGTAATCCACTTCTTTCTGACTGCTGTTTGCATTTAAAGCAATAGTTTCATGCAGGGATGATGATTATTTCCCAAAATGTCCTCCATAATTAAAAAGAGGTAAATAGTTGTCCTTATATTTTCTTAGCCATTTAGAACCTGGAAAATCTATTGCCAAATCAAATGCCCATCAATTTAAAAAAGAGTAACAATAAACCAGTCTCTTCTCCCAGTTTCTATATTAAATGCAGGCTCACAGAGAAGAAAACTTCAGTTCTTCATCAAACATTTTGAATATATTTGCATATAGAATAACCAGAAAAGACCAGATTACCATTTACAACACATTTTTATAGTAGAGTTATATCCTATGCCAAATGGAGAGAGCCTTTTCTAGGCTACAGCAAACAAAAAAAATCTAAAAGTAGTATGTAATTGTAGTACTACTGTTGCTATGGGTTTTCTGCATGTCCCCTTTGACTTCTTTGTCCAGTTAAGATACGCTATTAATGTACAAGGACAATACAAGGACATTCAAAATCATGAGTCAAAATCATGAGACTGGTCTACAAACATTCTGCGATTATTTTTATAACTGCAGGGTTGTGGTTTTTTTAATTTCTTTTTATTTGCTTTTTCATCATTATATCACTTCTTAAAGTTTTCTCTTCAACCACAAAGTTATGAAACTTACATTTTCTGTGTGTGGGTTTTTTTTTCCCAAAGAAAATAAGGATCACATAAGAATAAGTAAGTTTAAGAACTTTGACAAAAGTACCTGTGACACATGTGAGATTCATGAGAAAGGATAAACTTTTATACTGCCATATAGTATTTTGCTTGGAAGTATCAGACAAATGGAAAAAAAAACCCCAAACAACAGTTGTGATATATCAAGTGGGGCACATCCTGCAAGGTTGGTGCCCTTTCAGTTCCTTTAAGCTATGTGATCTAGTGCTCTGGAGACCTTTGAAGGTGGTTGGCAGCACTAAGTCTCTGCTAGTCCATGGAGATTGGCCTGTGACTTCACAGGTGAAAATGGGGTGAGAAGCTTTTGCAAATCTATCTTTAGATATTTCAGTTAGCTATCTGATTGCAGAGTTATTTCCACAAACTATGGGGG
>VYZV01025822.1:23743-36953 GCA_013401275.1 Pandion haliaetus | reverse complement strand
GCAACAAACATACACACAGGCTGGATGGAGGCAATAGGTATCCTTTAAAACTCTTCAAGTAGTTTCATGAAGCTGGGTATTCTAGGGACTTAACATCTGTAACATCAAAGGCTACACTTGAATGGAGGATTTGGAAATACTCCCAAGGTTGGTAAAGAAAGAAGACATAAAACCAGACAGCTATGCATGTTGAATGTATCATAACATGCACCATCCTGTTTAGGCATAGGCCAAGAAAGTCCCTCTTTTCCACATCTAAGATATTTCTACAGGGTGTCCTCACAGTAGATTCTCTAGTGTCTAATAATGTATGCACTTACACTACAACTTTTCCTCTAATCAGAACACTGATAAGATTTCCTTATTTTACTTGGCCATTTTCCAAGCCTTGTGGGAACCTATTTATTTTTAGAACTCTGCTCCTAAGTTAATTTGGTTGGAATTAGCCAGCCAAAGGGCTCAAAGGTATTAATGGAAAACAGAGATAAACCTGCATGTGTGCATGCATGCACACTCACACACATACATATGCACCTACACATGCAACTTTGTTATTTTATAAAAACCAATCTGAAAATACAATTTAAAACAAACCCTTCAGCAGTAATCTGCATGTTATACAATAGCAAATACATAAAGAACAGCTGACTATTTACTGGGTTTGGAAAATTTCCCTATCACGCAGAAAAATAAAATTCAAATATAGCATTAAACTTATATAGGAAAAAAGATCATTTTTATAGTCCCGGCAAGATACTTCATGCAAGTCCTAGCATAATGAAAGATTCCCTATTTGTCAAGCAACAGCATGGTGGTCTGTAATAAATACTAATATGGTATAGCATGTCAGAGATCAAAGCCTCAGTACTAAAAGACACAGAATAACTCATGAAAACATAATTACTGTTTTCGCTTAATCCAGGCAGCTTGTTTAAAGCATTTTTTGAAGACGTGCAAACATTTCAAAGTAAACAATTCTCTGAAAGCAAAACAGGAAAGAATCCAGTTCCCTGTCCTTCCTCTTCTTACTGTGGCACACCTATTTTTGATATTATATAAAAAGCACATATCCAACCTACTAATTCCCTCATCACAGTTTTCCTTCAGTACTACTGTCAGCTGTATCATACTGAAGTGGAAATAGATTTCTTTTCCATAGGTCTCTTGCTTTGTGCTTAGTATCATATAAGCTATAACATTATTAAAATGTGCAGTCTTTTAAGATGCAAAACTCAAACTTAGAGTTTTGCAGAATCAGGTCATGATTATACAGTCAGTTAAATGTGATTAAATCCTGCTGATTAAATGCTGCTGCCAAATGGGTGGCATGTGCTCCTTAACTGCCTGACTGCGCCCGCTCAAAAGCCTCAGTGCTTTTACCAGCATAAGGAAAATTATTGGAGTGAGCAACTGGGCACACAGGGAGACAGTCAATTTGTGTCAGGTTAGCATGAGCATGTAGCCATTGCTGCAGGCCTCTTATTTGCAAGTTAGCAGTAGAGATGTAGTTTTACTTATTTCTATGAAGCATTTCATACGGTTGGGGTACTTTAAAAAAGTGTATTTTCCTTGTAACTGTTGCCATTTTTAACTAAACAACTTACAAATATTTATTATGAAGAAAGTACATTTTATTAGTTTGACCATTGCATTTTAATGCAAAAAAAGTCAAATCAATGCTAATGAACTACATACCTGAAAACTGATCTCAGGACAATTTATGGTCTCCATAACAAGCTGTGTTTTCCCTTGTTCTTCTTGAAGAGAAAGGCCTGTCCCAAATACTTGTGAAGGCAGTGAAAATCTAGAACTTACAGCTTCCTTAATAATCTAGAAATACAAAACCACTGGAACAAAAAATAAATTTGGGGTTCTGTCACTCACAATGGTAAGTATAGTCTTACACATAAAAACAGGAGACTATTGGAAAAAGATACAAAGGAGCATGTGGCCTATTCTGTGCCTAAAATCCTGAAAATTATAGTCAGTAGTCACACTAGTAGGCATATGCGCCTGAACCAACAAAATGTTATCTTAAAAACAGCTCAAGTCTTAAAATTAAATGTCATTCCTAATTGGAAAACAAATCACAAAGTGCCACTCAAACTATTTCATTCTGTATGTTTAAAATGATTTTTTTCCACATCCCTTTTGCAGTCTTTTAATCAGCAGCTGCGTACTTTGAGAGATGCGTACACGATGAGAATGTTAACTACAAAGAAAAAAAAAGAAAACATTCTGTGGAAATAGATGTGATTTTGCTTTCTCTAGCTCCAGTGCAGCAATCCAATTCATTCTAGATTCATTCCACTTCATTGTAATTCATTCCACAATTGAACTTTCTCTAGACATAATGTAAAGATTTCAGCAGGAGTTTACAAAGCTATGAGAGCTTCTGTGTTAACTAGCCCAGCCCTAGCTATGTGCATCCCGATGAATTAATGCAATTCTACTCACAGCTCTTACCTAAGGTAAGAGAAGAAAGGTATTTTTCCTTATTATCCCAGAAATAAATTACCTTGGGGAACAAAGCTCTGTCTCTTCACAGATATTTTTGGGTACAGAATGCTAAAGTGATAAAGAGGTCTTCTGAGTTCTGGAAATCTCCAGATTTCAGAGAAGAATACTGATGATGTCCTTTGAAATATTAATCTGCTTGTGGAGCACTGTTTGGAATAGAGCTTCCCAATCAGTAGGCAGGTGTCAGAAGATGTCTAAGTGTGTTTTGGTCACAATCCTACAGATACCATGTTTGCTTTAGTTCTGTGCATTGAATTATTATAAAAGTTATTCCAGTAGCAAAGTTAACAGATGCAAAAGTTTTGAAGGATCAAAGCATTAGGAGTAACAAAAATGGAGGATTTTGAATCAAGGGGTATCTGCATCACAAAACAGAAATGCATCTTCTGTACTTCCCTGGTTTTCTAAGGCTTTAGGATTCACATACATAAGCAATTCTGTGTCAAGAGGAAGGACAAAAACTTGCTTGCCTAGAGCAGAATCTTTCATCATCACATGGCTCAGACACATGACTGCACAGACGGTGGCTTTAGGTGAAACAACAAAACCAACCACAGGACCTGCTATAATTAACTGTAACTGTATTTGATACGTCTATATAAAGCTATTTCATATTTATTGAAAAGCTATACAGTTTAAAGTTACAGAGCAGACATTTCCTTTCCCCATTAGTGAGAATGACTGGTATATTAGACCCAGAAGTGCTTTTGGTAGCTACCATCAGCCTTATCCCAGAGCACTTTTCCTTTCTGAAATAGAAGCTCTTTGGCTTGAAGAAGATCTTTGGCAGAAGATGGACAAAGCCTGGTAGCTTGCTTGCTCCCCTGGGATGGTACCCTCTCCAGGTGCAAAGCAGAAGACATCAGCCCCTATTCATGCTCAGCTGTGAGAAAGAGAGGTATTTCTGTAAGAAATATGGAGATGTTGCCACACTAGGGGCCTAGGAGCAGAAAGGAGGAGGGAAGCATATTCCCAGTATGAGAAAGGAGGAATAGAAGTAAAGAAGTAGTAAGTCCAGGTATCACAGGGTGAGCAACAAAAAAATGGCACTGGGTGAGCAGAGAGACTACAGATGGATGAAGGTGAATACTAGAAGTCTTTGCAGGGCAGATGTTTATTTTCCACAGGTGGATGTAGATAGGTCTGTGATTTAAAAAAAAAAAATCTTAAAATTACACAATAAGTATATTATTCTAACTCTGTTTTGTTTCTTTCCCCTGATATATTTTTCTAACTGTGTGTTCATTGGACTGCTCCAGAAAGGCGCAAGAAAAGATCTAGTGCAGTTGATTTATGTTTTGTAACTGGAAAATCTCTGTTCCAGCCTTGCTCTTTGTCACTTTTGTCAGATAATTTGTAGTTTAAATTAGAGAACTAGCTGCTGTTTGGGCTTTAACTCTGGAAACACTTGAAGATACTTAGTAAGTTTTTAATTGCATCCTGTACTGAGGAAGAGCTTGATGTAGCTTATATTGTTCTTAACTGGCAAATTTTTAATTGAATAGATGAATAAAAATTCAAAATAACAATGTTAAATGCAGTCATCTATTAGAGTTGGACAGAACACATCTTTTCTTTTCTCCTGTCCTTTTTCACCTCCGAAGCACTGGTGAGTTTGGAGTAAATCAGGCTTTTTCTGGCAGTTATTTCATATCTCAAAAGTGAAATGGTTATCCTTGTGGGAATCTAGCAAGAACAGGTTTATAAAAGGTTGTTAATCGATCTGCATAAATCCAAAATCTTTTATCAGTATGATGACTAAGCAGATCTGAATTTCAACTCAAAACTGCATTGCAGCTCCTGTGCATAGCTGTTTAAGAGAATTTAGCTTAGTCTGTGTCAACATTCTTCTCATACCTAGCTCAAAAACATAGCACTGTACCAGCTACTAGGAAGACAATTAACTCTATCCCAGCTGAAACCAGGACAGTATGTTACTTGCAATCTCAACTTTGACTCCAGAGTAGTCTGGGTCTAGTGATGTCTATATTCAGTGTTTCCAAATCAAATCTATGGAATTGTACTGTTGGTTTAATGTGAGGATATAATTTGACTGCAGCATCTGCACTGCTTGCAATATGAGGCATAAATAAACCTGATGTACTGTATGCTCAGCCTGAAAAAAAAGTGATACCCTTTGTTAAACCAGTGACATTAAGGAAGAAGGCAAAGACAAAACATGCATTTCAGGCTTACAAATCCTTTTTCAAGTTGGCATTTCCAGAGGAACTATTTCAAGAGAGAATGGGAATTATCAGGAAATTATGGGATTCAATATGGAGAATTTCAACATCCTGCTTTAGGATATGCCTTTTCTGCAAGTATTAATACTTAGGTGTGTGAGTCACTCTGCAAAAGCCTATCTAAGGTTATGCCTTTACTAATCCCTCATGACCTTAGATATATTGCTGATGCCCTCATGTCAGCAGCAGTGCTGTACATTGTTCCAATTCTTTCACAATAAACTGTGGAGAAACCTGTCTGTCTTTCTGGAACTGGATGTAAACTATGAGAAAGGACAAGTGGCAATTAGTCCTCCTGATAAAGTGAAGGAAGAACCCACACAGGAAAGCTGGGGTCCCCTTCACACCTCCCTGTCTAGGTGGCTCAAGTTGATAGATGAGATGCTCTTGTGTGTTAAGGGAAAGGGGAGTACTGGCAACACATGAGTAGGAGTCGAAGTTAAGAGTGCAATGATCCTTAATTTAATCCTAAATGGCTTGCAGTGGTCTTGCAGAAAGTCTCCTACCTTGCAGAGGGAGTGTTACAATCAGAAAGAATAATTTTTTTCAAAAAGTAACATTAAAAAAAAATCTTGTGAAAAACTTGAGGAGAAAAACAGAATCTCAAAGATAAACCAAACAAACCATAGAAACAGTCAGAGGTATCAAATCTTTAGTCAAGGACACATTTTGTATATAAAATCTACCCAGTTAAAGATTCTTCATAATGGCCTCTCTGACTCTGTGTCTAACTATGAGGAAGAGGAGTGCCTGAGGAACAGGTTTTTCTGGTGAAGAAGGAACCTGGTAGTCCTTGTAATACATGAAAAACAATTTGGAGTTGACATAGGACCATTTTTTAGCCCTCCTTCAGGGGAGCAGCAACTGACTTGTGTTGTAAAGTACATAAAGGAGAATATATTGGGTCTGTTTTTAACAAAACCAGGTGAAATGTCGTCATTCAAATAAGCAATGATTGTTGTACTCCTCTGTATTGCCCTCTTCCTAATGCATTACAAGCAGCATTTCATGTCTGGAGTTTGGATTTCATGTGGCTCTTTTCAATGATTAAATTAAATCTCTACATTTTGAAGAGGTTTTTTGCATCAGTCTTTGTTATGAACAAATTGCTGTAAGCAGGCAGCAAAACAAATGACCCAGAAGAATGAAGCCAATTTGCAAAGTGACCTCAAAGGTCTAAGCAATGAGAACTTTAGCTCCAAGCGCATATACAATACTAATAAACTCCTTCACCTGGAGAGAGGACGCAAACATCAGTGACGCACAATGGGAGAAAAGTGTAATAAGCCCTCCAGTGTTCTCACAAATCTTATAACTTACAATATTTAGCTTCCTTCTTAAAGTTTGTGGAGCCACGTCATTCAATGCAAGAAGAAATAAGCTTTAAAAAGAGCTTGTAGCCTTTATGATTGCAAAGCAAAGCCTGAAAATATGACTTGACTGCTTCTTAGAGGTTCAAAAAACAGGGAAAATGTAAGCAACTTTCATTTCCAATGTCATGATTCTTATAGCTTGGCTAATGGCTCTGAACACCTGGGGTTGTTGGTACTGCAGACAGAATATTTATTTTACTCTTAGCTATTCCATTCTTCTCATTCCTCCCCTCTCTCCCATCAGCAGATTAACTGTCTTAGAAAATTTTTGATTATGGATTAGGCATTTAGGACTCAGTGGAAAACATCACTTGAAAAAAAAAAAAGGAAAAAGTTTTGGAATCACTTATAATTCCCCTCTGTTCAGCTTTTGGTTTTTAAATTAATTTCCTAACTAAAGAACCTCTCATATCATTTGTTATCCCCAATACAGTTAGTCAGATTTCTCAGACTTCTCAGGATATCTTCATCTGGGTTTGTGAAGAGGACACCATTGATACCAATTTTGCAGAATACAAATATGGTAAATTAAGCTAAATTTTTTAATGCATAGTGAATAGTTTTGCTTCCTACTTGTCTTCTTTTGCTACCTGTCAATCTTACTAAGTGGGTATTTTCTACCACAATGTTTTAGACAGAACCCATTTTGTGTTCTCCATGCCATTGAATATATTCATTTTGGTCTTAAGTCACTGGCAAAGTTCAGTATCATTGTAATCACTATTAAAGCAGTACGTAATCTGAAAATTCAGGCCCAAACTTCATCTGCTTGTGACATACACCTAATGCTTGGAAGGATAACCATGTGTCGTGGTTTAACCCCAGCCAGCAACTAAGCACCACACAGCCACTCACTCACTCCCCCCCCCACACCCAGTGGGATGGGGGAGAAAATCGGGAAAAGAACTAAAACTCGTGGGTTGAGATAAGAACGGTTTAATAGAACAGAAAAGAAGAAACTAATAATGATAATAATAACACTAATGAAATGACAACAGTAATAATAAAAGGATTGGAATATACAAGTGATGCACAACGCAATTGCTCACCACCCACTGACCGACGCACACAGAAATCCCTGAGTGGCGATGCCCCCTCCCAGTTCCTAAAACGTCATACAGTATGGAATACCCCGTTGGCCACTTTGGGTCAGCTGCCCTGACTCTGTTCCCTCCCAGCTTCTTGTGCCCCTGCAGCTTTCTTGCTGGCTGGGCATCAAAGGCCGAAAAACCTTGACTTTAGACTAAACATTACTTAGCAACAACTGAAAACATCAGTGTGTTATCATCATTCTTCTCATACCTAGCTCAAAACCATAGCACTATACCAGCTACTAGGAAGACAATTAACTCTATCCCAGCTGAAACCAGGACACCATGATATAATGACACAAAAAAATTCTTCCTACCAGAAAAGTAAACTGAGTCTACTGGGTCTCCATCACCAAACAAAACTAAAACCCATGTACACAAATTGTTTGCAATGTGTTCTAAAAACGGCCATATGTATGCTCAAGAAGATACCAAAAGGAGGTACTTTTCAGACCTGTGGACACATCACTTAGGCTGATCTACCTGCCAGATACATTCAGGAGTTCAAATCTCAGAAGAGAAACCATCCAAACCCTTTTGCAACAGGTACTTGCTGTCATCAGGTCAAGCATGGGTAACAGCAAGTACTCTGAAGAGCAACAGAAGTATCTTCAAACCACAGATGCATTCTCATGACTCCTGACCCACTTGAAAGGAGGGAATGGGATCATTTACCATACTGCAGAATAAAAATTCCATTTAACAGTTTTATCTTCAAAGATCAAGAATTGCATTGGTTGCTTCCAAAGGAATTTTAAGAATGAAGGTGATTTTTCTAAACAGTTTTGTATCCTATCTTGCTGCTCTCTGTAGCAGCAGTGTGCAAATAGGATAGGAAGCCTTCTGCTTGTGTGCATTATTTTCACAGAATATCCACGACCAGAAGCTAAGAAGCTGATGACTAACACCTACGTTACAATTGAGATGACTCATGTCATTATAGACTTCTGAGAGAGACACCAATTTTGAGAGAGTTTCCTTTGTATTAAGAAATATAGTTTATCTTTATTCTAATACTTGCTTAGACAACTAGGATTAAGCTGCTAAGGCAAACAGTGTCTATCCTAGCTGGAGACAGCTGCTTGAATAGCAGAAGGTTCACTACAGTGAAGACAAGTAAGCTGGCAAAAGCTTTAAAAGAAATTTCAGCCTCCAATAAACAATTCTGAGAACATGAACACTGGGCAGATACTGCATCCTTGTTGCAAAGGATGAAGCAGGAATTTCACCTGATACTTCTTCAGTAATTATTTATCTAATGCCCAACATTCACATCATACTTTCTTGAGTGGCCCTTTCACATACACCCTGCATTTTCTGTCTGTGCTGCATCTCAGGTGAATGCTGAGAAAGCAGAAAGTGAACGAGATCTTTAATCGGAAATCACAGAGTTGTGATCCTGATCAGAAGGAAAACTTCTGATCAGGCAGCTCAGACCAAAGAGCTTAGAATAAGCAACATCCTGAAATAACACAACATTCAAATTTCACACATAAAAGACACTCTAAGTTTCCCTTTCAATCATGTTGCTGTACTGAATTTTGCGGTCATTTGGTCTTACTTGAAATGTAATGGAATGCAACCATAAAGAGAGAGAATTGCTTTTAAACAGTAAGACTTAACACTTGAAACATTTAATGACTACAAATTCTTCAGACCTCCTCCATCTCACCTTGTACTCCCTAAAAAAATGAATCCCAAACTAAACAACCCCAAGCAAACTGCCACCTTGAGTTATGAACAACTTAAGAGAACAGAAGCCAGACTTTGGTTTATGTCAGCTGGTTATGGACAGTCAGAGCTAAATTATAGCATACAGAAATAATTCTGTAAAAGATCTTTTCTAGACTGTACAGAAAGGTACAAAAGTTCAGGCTTGCTGATGAAGTTAGAAACAGTCTCGTAGCCATTCTAAAGAAATTGCTTAGTAAAGCAAAATTGGTCTGCTCTTCGTACAGCCTGTCCCTCCCCCAACCATGTCTGTAGTTTCCCCTTTCCTTAATTGTCACTTGTCTTCTTGTATACACCAAGAGAACATATCCTTCTGCTCTCCAAATTTAGGTTCCTGCTGTTTCAGAGGTTATCTTAATAGCAATTAGGTCACTGATTTCATTTTTCATAGCTGGTGAGCTAAGTTATTTAGGTTGTGGGACTGTGCTCCTTTCAGGGCTGGAAAATAATGTGCTCTCTTTTGTGTTTCGCTGCAAGCTGGCACAGTTGCTTTTTAATTACTAAATCTTGCCTATGCCCCTTCTGTGTGTGCTGTGTCTGCCCCCTCACAACTATATTTTTCTCTCTGAGCCTGCCTCTTAACTTGGTGCACTCACTATGCTTCACTTCACTTTAAAGTTCTAGATGAAGAACGTGCCTCCTGCTCTGTTTCAGATTTTAATGCTGCATTCATCCATAATTTCAGTAGATACCCCCCACAGCTTCTGGTGTCTGCAGTGGGATTTCAAAATGTGGATCTAGACCATCAGACAACTTACTTTGCTTGTAGTCAGGGAAAACTGTAATAAATGCAAAGAACACTAAGATGTTTGGCAACAGGTAGGACTTGTCTTACAAATATGACGGTATTTGCAGCCATCAGCGATAAGGTAATCCTAGTTGAATTAAGCATTCGTCTAGGCCTATGAGAAAGAAAATTCTCTGAGTATTTTAAAGACTGGGTGCAAAAACTTTCTGCCAGGTTTGCATTTGATTACAGATATATGTACTTGCCCTAACACAGTTCTTCGCAGAATGCTTGTGGGTTTGTGGAAGTGACAAGAAAATAACAAGCATGCTGCTCTGCCTCATGAGCATGGTGCTAATGTGGCTGCGCTGCTTCCGTTAAGTACGCCAGCTCGTTGCACTGCCAGTCCCAAGCTGTATGTGTAACGAATGCACAAGGATAAAATGTAAGGAATATGACTCTCTTATGGATGACTCATCAAGTCTAATAGCATTATTGTCTCTTGAAGATGGGCTCAGGGAAACAAATAAGTGTTTGAGTGCTTCTGGCCTACCATTGATAATCCTTTCAATCACAGTTGAAAGCCTTGTTTCCAGACCTGCTCATACTAATTTAGAAACACCCTTCTCCCCAGAAAAAAAAAAAAAAAGAATTTGTACCTACATTTTTCCAGTTTATTCCAAGAACGGGAACAGGCAACATAACTGTTTAATTTCTCAGTGATGGGCAGCTTTCTTTGCTCTTCCTCCTTTGTGCTACTCCCAGCAGACTAGTTTTTCAAGAAGCACCTATTATACTCTTTCCAAGCTGCTGCCTCTTCTTACCTCTTCTTTACAGAACTGCCCCCTCCTCTGGCTTGAGTCTACTTTTGTATGGTTCAGTCCTTCCTCACAGACTCATTCCTGCTGTTGCAATTTTATCACCCTTCCGTTTTGAAGTTGAGATTGTATTAACCAAAAATTAGAACAATGGATTATAACATTAATAACTGTTTTGCAACAATATTAAGGCTACACTGACAGGTGTAAAATCAGAGAGCAGTATTCAGCAGAAATATTGGTAGGTTTATTCCAGCAGCACAAGAATGGATGCCATTGGGCTGCCAAATCCCAAGCAGAAGTAGGGGCAAATTCAAATTCAAGTACAAAGTATTAATTGTGACTTCATCTTGCTGTGAGATTTGCATAAGATTTGCTCTTCTTTTACATCTAGCACACTTAGGATATACAGTTTTGCAGTAAGTTTTCAAAGGTGATTACTTCTTTTAAAAAGCTTACCTGATGTGTCTAAACGTACAAGGTAAAGAAATACGGTGCCAAGAGACAGTTTCTTTTGCTAGACCATCATCTTGCTTCAACTGCTATCATTTATATGTATTCATAAATATCATGAGACTTTTACCTCCTGTTAACCCCTTACATTTTATAAGCTGGGTAATTTATCTTAACAGTGCATGATACTGTGTCTTGCCTAGAGAATGTATTTATGACTAAGTGGTATGGCAAACAGTAGGTGTTTTAAGTATTTTGATTCTGTTTTCTACGAAGCTAAGTATGTGTTGATGTTATTGCATAATTACACAACTAACTATTTACTGAGCACTCTGCTATATTATGGGTCCCTCAGGGTTTCCTTTACCACAGACCTGAGCACAGGGCATTATTTGCCTGAATTGAAGTGTGATGAAAGCCACGAATAGAGAACCACAGCTGTGTATATATATTACTGTCTTCCAAATAAGTATCTACAGAATGCTGTAAATAAATATTAGGGGACCAAAGCAATACAATGGAATTTGTATTTCACAACTCCCATTGCTCAGTGTTTTTGAACAATTTTTAATTTATCAGGGTGGTGAAATACCATGTGCTAGACCACTGCATGCTTCTGTTATTGTTAAACCTATTGTTTAAAATACAGTTGTGTATGCTGTGAGATTTGGATTTTCTCTGAGGGATCAGCTTGGAGGAAAAAGTAATGCTAACATGAAACATTGAAAAATACAGACTCAGAGGTACAAAGCTTACTAGATACTTAAAAAAGCTAGTATTTTGGAATATTTAGAAAAGGCAAATACATTATTATGAATATTGAGGGTCTGCCTTTTTCGAAAGGACGATCCACATGACTAACAGCTGGGTCTGACGGGAAAAACAGTTGTATGAGTAAAACTGAAACTCAGTAATACTCACAAAGAAAGCTAAGAAGTGTGCAACCTCCGAGTACTAAATATTTAACAATCCCTGGGAATATTAGAGAACTTCTACAAAACCCACCAGCCTTAAGGGCTGCGTAACGCCCTTTGCACCTCTGCGAGAAAAGGGGCTTTGCTTTTAGTCGGGGAGAAAAAACACTGTAGTTGAAGAAGTTTGGTGTTCTTTACGTTATAATAGTAGTGTTGCTTTTCCTCCATCTTCACTACAAACCATTACTTTGGTGTGCATTGTCTGTTATTTGCAATGCAGAAAAAAATCCCATCGTGTTTCTACTCTCCCAATGCACCTAAAGTTAACTTCGTAACTTTAAAGCCTAGTTAAAAAACAAGCAAGCAAACAAACTCCCACAGAACAGTGTTTAAAGGAAGAGCAACAAGTTTCTGACAGGAATCTTTCTGTGTATTCAAATACTGAGCTGTGGGAGTATGTTGCCTCATGAGCAAGGCTTGCTGGTCTGGTGCAGACACCACTCGGCTTCCGAGGTGTTTCGGTTCCACAATTTACGCCACTATGTAACAACACTGTAGGTAACAGACTTATAGATAAGTCTTAACACCTAGAGGAGGGAAAGACATGCAGTGCTGCATACGTTACTGGCGGATGAGGGGCGTGCTGCTTGCTCATTAATGTAGAAAAAATACTTCAGTTAGCGTCCTCAGAACAGCTGCCTGGCACCAAACAGGTCAGAGACAAGGCACACCAGGGTCTCAAGGGAGACAGAAGGAAAAAAAAAAAAACCCAAACCCCACAGCAGAGCTGCTTTGACAACGAAGTTTCAAAATCTGCTGGCCTCAACTTCTCCCTTCGGGCTGCGCAGTGTTTCAGGGCCGCTGCGCCGCGGGACGGACTCCGGCTCCGGCACTGACCCCCGGAGCCATAGCCGGCCCCCGGATTTACCAGACCGCGGGGCCTCGGCGCCTTCCCGCCGGCCACACCGCAGCCCTGGGACCGGACCCTGACAGAAGGCCGCCTGTACTGGTTTTGGTGCCCCTGGCCCAGGCAGGCAGGGGCGCGGACCGGGAGAACGGCGGGCCGGGGCGGGGCGGGGAAGGGAGTGAGCCGGCCCCGGCAGGGGCGGCCCCGCGTCCCGCAGCCCCAATGGGCTGGCGCGCCGGGCGGGGCGCGGCGGCGGCGGTGCACGTAGCTTTCTCAAGATGGCGGCCTCTCCGGACCCAGCTGCGAGGGCGGCTGCGGGGCTGGGGGCGGCGAGCGGCCGCTGAGGGAGGTGACAGGGGTCTGGCGGTGCTCGCCTCGCCTCCCCGCAGGGGGAAGGGGAGCTTTCCGCGCGGCCGCGAGGCCTCACCATGCT
>VYZV01025822.1:223-23672 GCA_013401275.1 Pandion haliaetus | reverse complement strand
AGAGAAGGGAGCGGCTTTCCGTCCGGCCGAGCGGGCAGCTGCGCGCCGCGGCCCGCGGCGGAGAGGAGGCTCTGTCCTCTCCGGGGCCTCCAACTCGCCTAGGTAGCGGGCAGCCTCCCCCTCGGCGGGGAGGGCAGAGGCACCGGCCAGCTCGCCCAGGGTAGCACCGGGCCCCTCTTATCACCCCTCCCTTCCCCCGACCGGGCGCNTCCGTGCGGTAGCCGGCCGGGGCGGGCCCGCCCTCCCCCGCGATCCGCCGGCGGCTGGGCTTTCCTGCCCGGCGAGGGGCCGCCGGGCCGCTCCTCCGCGGCTGGCCCCGTTTCTGGAGGAGCACACCTGGTCCTCGAGGAGGGGGCCTGCCTCGGCCCTAGGCCTCGCCGGAGAGATGTCTCTGCCCGGGCCCCGAACGCCGGATCCGACTTCAGCTCCTCTGGCCTCCACCTCTTCGGTAGCTTCATAAAGGCTGCGTGTTTGCTTTCTTCTTAAACGGCTTAAAGCGAACAGTTTTGCTGTTGCAGGAGTTTGTGGTTGTAGGTAATTGGTAGAAGTTGGCTGCCTTGCTTTCCCTCTCCCTGGTAGGGGGTTTCTGTCCCAAAGCAGCTGAGCAGCCAAGCTGTGAGGCCAGCAGGTATTTGAGGATCAGCGTGGGCTGGAAATGGCTACTGTGCCCAAAGGTGCCCTCAAAGGGGCAGTCTGGGGGCGTTTGTTTTCTGGTTGCTGGAAATGAGACTTTCCCTGTACTCAGTTTTCTCTGCAAAGACCAATTGATTTTTTTTATTTTTAATATGTCAGCAAGGTGTCTAGCATACAGATACTTCTCCAACATGATGATTGCGTTACCTGTGTTTTATAATTTGTCATTTCATCCTGCAGTGAAGGTTATTTGTCCAAAACTGAATTGTCTTAAATCTTGAAGGGTGAAGGCTTGCTTTCTGAAACTTAAAAAATTTAGCTTTGCTTTCCTGAATGACAGCTAAAAAAGTATCCTGCTTTCAGTTTGCATCAGTTCAAAGTTTCAGGGCATTAGGAAAGTGGTTCTGTAGTGCCATGCACTCTCAGATTTCACCGGGAGGATAATATTTGCTAAGTGAGTTAAATCTGTAAAAATACGTGACCTATTTTTGCATGAAGGGTATTCGTTGGGTGGTCAGGGTTAATAATCTGCATTAAATAGTGTTGGTGAGTGTGATACATAAGCATTAACCACAGTAATTTAGATTATTTTAAGGGTGGGGTAGAACGTTCTGAGTCAGTGCCTCATGCTGGACTGTTTGTTCTGTTTGATGATGGCTGTGTGTGCCTATCCAAGCCACTTTATTGTCTTGAAATTGAAAATTTTTTTTCTAATAGCACTGGTGTGGCAGCACCGATCACACTTGCTCTGTTGGCTTTTTGAGGTAGAACCTAGTGCTTATGTGTGTGATGACCAGTAATGATACTTAGCCTTGGTGTTTGGAGGACTGGGTTCTGATGTCCTTTACTTCTAGTTCCTGTATATAAAATATTTGTAGATAAGATGCTTCAGGGTAAAGTATTCCAGGCTTGGTCTCTGCCAAGGAGATGACTTTTTAAATTTTTTTGGGGAGTCTAGCAAAGTTGCAGGCTTTGCTTGCCTGCTTGAATAGCAGTTGTGGGGAGTTCTTCAAATGACCAGGTAGCTCTTGGCTGTCGGAGGACCTACCTGATATGTGAACTGGAAGGAGTCCTTCACAGTGTGGTTTTTTTGGGTATTCTGATGGTGACTTGGGAGCTAAAACACCTTGTGAAAATTGCATGCGGTCACACCCATGAACCCTTTCTACACTTTGCAGGAAGATGCAGATTCCTTCAAGCCTACTGATAATTGTATACTACTCTATAAACACCTAAATATCTCTCTCCTTTGGTTTTTATTTTTAAATATGTGAACACTGAGGTGGAATGTATGCTGGACTGATAGAGTAGGGCAATAGTGAAAACTGCACATGTCTATAGGCTGCCTAAATTTATCTTAATAACTTTGAGGAGGTGGAACACTGGACAGCCACTAATACTGTTGGTTTTTTTTTCCTCTCTCAAAGTAACTATTTTATTTGAGAATGTATAGTGAAATGAGATTAAAAAAAAAATTGCTGACTTGTGTTGTTCGCTACTGTCTAGAATGGCCAAGATGACTGTCATTTTTGTTTTTTTGAGCCATTAAAAATTTAGAAACCTTCCTCCCGCTATAACTGTTAGTTTTATAATTTAACAATATAGACAATATTATTTTAAAATGTATTTTAAGCATGAAGGAAAGGTAGAATCTGGTTCTACATGTATTGTTATCATGCAGTTAAAACATAACTTAGGTTCTCAAGATCAGTTTCCTACGTCCTTTGACTGTATCCACATATGCAGACCCCTGCAGATTTGGTCCAGTTTTGTGTGGATGCAGTTAGGATTAGGACCTTGTAATCAGTAATTTGAAGAGAAGATTGCACTTCCCGTCAACAAAAAATACTGGGTGTGTTTTTTATTTGGCCCTTAGTGCAGGTCTTCTTGTTTTAGTTGCATCAGAAATCATGTCATTGGATGCCAAACACATACACTTATTTACCTACGTAGCAAACGCCATTCCCCAATTTTTCATCATCTTGGCCATCAGAACTTATTTCTGCGGTCACATTGAATACATTCTGCCTGCATGCATTGAGTCCTGCTGCAGTGATCATTTCCTTAGTCTGTTGGGTTGGCCTTTCTGTGTCTTCTCACTTCCTCCCCTTTTCTTGTTCATCAGATGTCTCCCTTGCTTTTCAAGACTCAGTGTAGCCTGTTTCCATGCAACTTACTGTTTCAGCACTTTCTCATCTGATTAGGCCATGATGGAGACAAGTTGCAATGGTCTGTCTCCTGTGTTTTCAGACAACTATCTTCGCTATTCTTGCCTCTCCTGTGGTAGCAACTGTACTGCCCTGACTACAGCGAGGTGGTTGGTGTTTTACAACTCTGGCTCTTGCTGGTCAATAGTGTCTTTAAGTTTTGATGGGAGCAAACTTTAAGTAGGATTTCGATGGGACTTAGTTTACAAGAAGTTTTAGGATGTCTTTCAAATTAATGGCCTGTGCTGTCTGCATTTGCAGCCTGTGTTGCCTCTAAAGAAGGCACTTCAGAAAAAGTGAGTAGATTGCTTTTTGCATTTTTTCCCCTCCAGTTGCCAATTAAACTGCTTTGAGATGCTTAGTGAGGACTTCCTTTGGATTTATTAGCAGCTAAATTTTTGACAACGTAATTGTCAGTTTAGCAAAAGTACTTTGTTGCAGTACTAATGATGGTTGATGGGATTTTTGAAATTTGACAAAGTAGGAAAACTTTTTTTTTTCTTGTCCACAACTAGAAATGAGCCATACACTATCAGCTCTGACACATTGGTGTTTCTTGTTATTGCAACTGGTCAAGATAATTCATTAACTACATGTAGTATTTCTTTCTGTTAAACAATCTACTTTTTATTTATAAGAGATGTTTAACAAACTATTTTGTTAAACTTTGGTAGCTGCTAACCATGGAGAACTGTTTTTGAGCAAAACCAGGCAAATTAGCCTCATTTTTAAGAATAAAGGTTGACTCAGCACCTTAATTTGCTTTAGAATAATAATGAATTAGTCTTAGTGAAACACAGCACATTGTATGTTAGTCCAGCTCTGAAAGGTGCAGAACACAGTTAACTGCTTGATACATTATAGCATTGTTAATTTTTTCTGTTCCTTGATATGTGGGCGTGGGAGGTTGCTCTGATGGTTCATGTGACTGAACTATGTTTTGCTGGTAGAGGCAGCTTCAAACGTGTAGATAATTAGCAGGGTGTGGAAAGAAATTAGTTTTCTGTCCTTTTGTGAAACTTTTGTATGCTGGGGCTTTGCCTTGGTGCCAGCATTTTGGCAGATGAGACCTAGCTAGAGCATCAGTTGCAGCCCCTCTGAAGATAAAAAGCCTCTCTTTCGCCTTCAATACATTCTGTAAATGAAGTCTACCCTATTGCTGATCTACTCTGTGTCCCTAATTGTTGCTGTGACAGCTCTTTTAATAACTCCATATTCTGTGGAGTGTTAGTTAAAATTATGTGAGGAATGGTAAAATTAGGAAAATTAAACTTACAAATAATGGATGTCATATGTTTCTAGTATTTGTTTTTAAATATTTTGTTTTTATCTATTAGTAAAAGATAGTGTCTAAATGCTCAGGACTATTCTTAGAGTGTACAGTTGGGCCTAAACTGCTGAGACCGAATGCAGATTTCTGCAACAACTCTAAAATGCCAGTCTGGACCATTCCCCAAAACAGTGCGGAAGAAGAAAAGTGTAAAGTTCCTTAGTTCAATAAAAATAGTAATAGCTTGTCTGGTTAGATAGCTGAAGGAGCTCCGAATGATGATTTCCTCTGTCTGGTTGCACTCCAGGGAATTATCTCTGTTTTAAATATGTTTGTCCCTTTCTCCCCACCCTTACAAAGATGACAAAGCATGTTTTCCTTTGAACTAGCATTAGGAGAGTTGCTATTATTAGAAACAAGAAACCATTTGTGTTCAATGTAAGTTACTGGCAACACTTAAAGAATTAATATTTTGAAGGCCCATTAGCACTTTTCACCATTGCTTGGCTGAGAGTACTGAGGCTGGCATAATAGAAAAATCAATTGCAATTGGCACTTCCAGTTACATGAGGGAGAAACTTCAAGAAGTACAAGGCATTGTGATCTTGGGCTTAACTGCTTGTTCTCTTCTGTCCTGTCCCCCCATTGTCCCCATGCCACTCCCTGCACTGTAATGTCTGATTTCTGAATTGAAAAACAAGGCATTATTTCATGATGTAAACATATTGAAATGTTTTAAGAGCACTCTAACCTTGTTTACGTAATTTCTATGGTATTAAACCTTAAAACAATGACTGCATAGGTATGATGTGAAATTGGCATTTATTTTTAATGTGAGTAAGCATAGATGGTAGATGTGTTCAGCTAAGGGACTGCTTTTATCACTGCCATTTCTTTTGGAAAAGAGGTCAATTTCTACCCTGTCAGAGTTTGGGAATACCTGTTAAAGATTTTATTCTTGCTCTGAAGCAGAAGTAGCTGTAAAATCCTCAGAGAGGGGAGGTGGATTTCTGAAGAAGTTACAGTGTCTATTGTCTTTCAGTTTTCTATATGGAAGGGGATGTGATCTCGGTGTTGCAGGTAAAACAGTGTGAGTCAAATTTATTCTTGTAAAATGCCAATGTTAAAATACAAACATTTAAAAAGCCCCACAGATTTTTAACTGGTTTTGTTCAAGTGGAGTTCTCTGAAAATCCGGGGATTTCCCTGGACAGAATACGGAATTTGACCACAGTGGTTCAGTAGTTTGTTTTGTAGCTATTTCACAAGTGGCCCTTAAACTTCTTCAGTCCTGCTGCTTTGCATATTTTCTCAGACAGTGGGCACGAGACCAATTTGATTTGAACCTCACCAGTTAGTCAGTCTACCAGTTGCCAGCAGGAGAAGGAGGTAATGGAAAATAAGCAAGCAGAGATGAGTTTAAGTCTCTTCCTACATCACATGGTCTGTATGTCCTTTCTGTGCCCTGACTTGGTTTGAATAATTTTTGAAAATCAGAAGTACTAAATACCAAGAACTGTTTTTTTTATTTCACAGGTGGAAATAGTGCTGTGTTAATTCAAGTGAGGAGTAATATGGCCTAATTAAAAGGTCACAGGTGCCTGTTGTCTATAACATTGGTGTCTAAAATGCTTAATTCAGTGTCCCACTCCAGTTGGAGTTTTTGGTAGGAAGATGAGCTTTACACATTTTCTTTCCAAGAATGTTCATTAACTTGGGGGCTTACTTTGAAGAAATTAGCTGCTTAAATGCAGCTGTGCTGTTCTTACAGTGCAATTTTTTTTAAAATTATTTTTATTTTTTATGTCTGTTCCTCTACCTTTCTTCCGTTAATCCCTTGCTTCTGGGAGGAACAGGGTGATCCCAGTTCTATTTTAATCAAATCTGTTTGTGTCAGAATGCTATTGTTTCATAGATATCACTATTTTAAGATAATGTATTCCTGTTCTTTAGTATTTTTGCAATTCTAAGACATAGCTGTACTCAACACTTTGCTGGTGCCTCTGAGGCAGTGTAGGTTAGGCTATCTCTTGTGATGTAAGGGAACAAACTTGAGCAGGAAGTTTGAATTGCTACATATCCTGTAGGATGCTCTGCATTTCCACTCTTCCTGTTGGTGCTGTCAGACAAGGCCAAGTAGAAAATACTCTAGAAGTTCATGGCAAAATTTTTGCCACAGCTGACTGATTATGAAACACTGCCTCAGGCTTGGGATAACTTCTCTCATAGCTCTTAATTGGTACTGAAAGTAATGGGAAAGAATGTGCTGGAGATTCCCAGTCATCCTGTATTCAGCATTTGGCATTCCAGACTGTGTGGATGAGTTAAAAATCTGGTGGTGTATATGCTTTAGGATATAAGTATCCAGCCTGTGTAACTGTAGAAAGAGTGATTGCTTTAAAGTTTTGCTGATTGTCGGAATGATCTTGGAATTGTTTGACTTAGAGCTGTGATGAAGCCTTGCTTGTTGCCATGCTGCTATTCTAACAACTGCTGCTGCAGACTGCGGAGGGATGTCTCTGATGGGTCTTGGGACCTTTCTTCTGTGTGAGGCCTGGCACCTCTTCACTTAAACCTTTGCATTCCATGTCCTTTATAATAACTCAAAACTATGTTTATTTTCAGTTTTTCCAAATGATGTAGTATTTGAGAACATTGTATCAGCTTACTTTTCTGAAACGTATGCAATGATTTTTGTGATATCTTGAAAATAAGATCAGTAAGAATGATATGTATTCCTTATCCACTGAAGGAACTATTTGTGCTTGAAATTGCATCTGTGTTTTGGTGTTTGGTTTTTTTTTGTTTGTTTTTTTTCTCCCTAAAATACTATGCTGAGTGTTTTTTGTTTTGGTCCCCCCCCAGTATATCTTGGTGTATTTGTAATGATAGCTATCTTAATTTTTAATGAAATCTATGTTTGATTGAGGTATCTAACTTCTTTTAACATACTTGGAAGAAAAAGACATTTTTTAATAGTTTATATACTTAAATTAGTATTTCTGATCACAATGCTAACAAATTAAAATTTCATTAACTTTGTAAAGTAAAATCATATACTGTGGAAATCCTAAACCTTGCAATTTAATGTCTCAATTACAGATTTAATCTGATGGTACATATAATGAAATGGGAATTACTTATTATGGTTCATTTATTGCTTGCATATAATTTTAAAATTCTTGTGGAAAACATTGCTTGGTGTGAATATAATTTTCATTGTTTTGATAAGAAAATATTTCTTTAAAATGCTAGGCTAGGAGAACAAGGTTTTATTTTAAATTTTCACTTTTACCACAGTTTTCCTTTTCACAGTCAACCTTTGTTTTCTAAATTGAGTAATCTGCAGTAGTTGTGTTTAAACATAATTTACTCTTGCTTTGTGTGTACAAGCATTTAGTACTAGCACCTTGCTTTATGGTCTTACTACGTACTACATTCTCCCTTTTGTGCTTCATGCTTGCATTAATTTGACTTGTATGTGTGACTAGAACTTTGACACGAGTTTTATTTATTTCTTTATGTTGATTTTTAAGGTCTGGACTTTAAGTAGTATTGGTCTTGTATCTTTCAGTTGGCAGTTGCCCTACTACAGCTTCTTAAAAAATTCTTGAGATCATGAGTTAGCAATAATGAGACCAGAGGCAAACTTCATGCTTCTATGAATGTTTCTAGGCTCTTCAATTACTTTATTTGGTATTTTCCTTTATTGAATTCTCCAATTAATGATTGTCTCCTGTTGCCCACTACTGTTTCTTCTATTTGTGCTTTATTTTACTGATTACCTCTCTTCTTTTGTTTTCTATTTTAATTTATTTTTCTGTTTTAATAATTTCAGTATAACATTATGCTTGCACTCTTCTTAATTTTTCTCTCTGGATTTCTAGAGATTTGCCCATAACTGTTATTTCTCTTATTCTCTCTTTTTTTTTTTTAATGCATTATGCAAACCATTTTTCTGTTTTCCAATGTTAAAAGTAACTGCGTTGCTTCTGTGTGGAATAGTATACCTGGGTTAGTCTATGAATGCTTCCACCTTGCTGTCTGTATGGTTCTTCTTTTGTTTATTACTTGTTACTCTTGTGTGTTTCCTTCCTCTTTATTTTTCTTCCTTATGCATTTATCTTTTCTTTTGTCACTGGATTGGCCATATAATTTTCTTCAGATATCCTGCATGAGTAAAGAAATTTAAGACATTAAGAGTGGTATTTCACATTTGACTTAACTGGGTATTGTTTGAGCTGCTACTAAAGAGGTTTTCTCCCTCCCACCAGATGCAAGCTGGTGTGATGCTGCTTCTTGTATCAGGTATAGCAGTTAAGCAGCAGCTGCATGAGGAATTGTTTCGTCTTGGTGAACCAGCCTTCTGGAGAGGGTGGGAACTCGGGAGAAGTTGCCCCATCAACAGCTGCATGGTCTGGTGTGAGGGAGGTGCATAGTGCTTTCCTGCATTTCCTTCTGTTTAGATCTAAGGTGAATCAATATGCAAAATAATTCCTGTCCTTTTGAAAACAGGGAATGTCGTCATTCCTTCTGTGAGTTCTGAATGCATCTCTGCCTCCAGAAAAAGTTACGAGTAAGGTTGGTTAGCTCCACCTTGCTTAGGTTTCTTTTTTTGTTCTTGAGCAAATGGCAATGATTGAGGTTTTTAGATGTCTTCTGTAAACTTGCCCTGAGATCTGGATATTCAAATGAGTTAATTAGTTTCATCTATAATTAGTTTTAGTCTATAGAAGTGTTAGTGGCAAGAGTTGATGTACCATTTCTGTGGTTTCCTTTCACTCCCCCGCCCCAATTCTTTGAAATTTGTTGGAAATATTCTATGCCCTGATGTTTGAGAATGAAGTGTTCCACTGAGTTCATAGAATTGTCCCTCTATGTAAGCTTTATTTGCAGATGTTCACACTTGCTTTCCCTCTTTAGTGTTGCAGTGGGCAGGAGGTAGTATATGCACATGGGAGATAGCCAGGGAGTAGTTGGCACAGTAACTCTGGACGCTGATTTTTTTGTGGGGAAGGAGAAGAAGACTATTTGAGGCTAAAAGAGTCCTCTAGGATACTCAACAGGCTCTCGGCTTCCATAGGGAGGCCAGATGGACAGAAGTTATGGAGCAGAGTCTTGGAAGAAATTGTAGGAGGCTTCACTCTACCTATGCATATCTGTTTGCTTCTAACCTATACACTGCAGTGCCTGTCAGCAGAGTTAGGCAGCAAATCACTTGGATAAAACTTGTGAAATTTCCTAGGGGTTGTGGAGGCAGCAGGCAGAATGGTTTTCTCAATAACAGAATTCAGGAAAAGGCAAAAGTGCGCAGAGGACTGTGAAAGAGATGCACAGAGTAACCGTGCTTTCCTGAAAGGGATAGTGATCCAAACATTTAGAAGTGAGTGGATAAAGCAGACAGGCAATAGGGACAGGAGGAGGGATTGGGAAAGGGGATATTAAACACATGAAGGGGAAAGATTGGGATTGTTTTTGTTAATATCCCATTACATATATCCCATGGGAAAAACACGATAATACGTAAACAAATTTTTTCCCCTCTTAAGGGCAAATTTTCCATACCCTCAAAGTGCTGCTTTTTTTGTTGGCACTGTCCGTTCTGCCAAGAGTTAGGCTTCAACTGCTCATTGAAGAAGTTGCAGTCTTCTTTGGATATTGTGGACTACTGAATAATCTGGAGACACAGAAGTAATCTCTTTCTCTTGCTTTATTTTATGCAACTGGATGATACTCTGTCCAGAAAAACAGTTGCAAGAAACTGGAAGTTTTGAGGCTTACTCTAGCTCTGTAAAGGTTGTCATCATTTTGTATGACATCTGTTTCCACAGTTGTTTTGTCTTCATCCAGTAAATATGCTTCACAGGAAATTTGGCCTCATAGTTCATATGTACTCTCAGAGACTACTGGGAATTTGTCGTGAAATAGTGGTTGTATCAGAGTTTCTACATTTTGTAACTGGAGGAAACATATGGCACTTAAAGAACTGCAGCAGGTTTAAACTTAAGAAGGAAACAGTGGAGTAACATCACAGTCTTCAGAGGAAGGTGCTAGTACTCTCAGTGGATTTAAATTTCTTAAAATTGCACTGTATTTGCAATTTGGGATCTATTATTTGGCTACTGAAAGCTCCTTCTTTGTGGTGCATTATCTGATCTTTGAGGTTCCTCTATTTTTACATCCATTTCATTTTGTAATTTGTTAATTATGATGCTGGTTTAAAAGCACTATGTAATTTAAAAAAATGTTGGGGAATTATCAGTAAATTTTTGAGAAGAGAAATTAGATACAGTGAATGGGTGATCATTGCCAGCAGGAATCCAAACTGAAGCTAGATTCATGGTGCTGGCTCTNGATTGAGGGCTTGGAATTAAAAGAACAAAACAACCCCCCCAGAGTATTAAAATCTATGAATATAATCTTGGTAGCTGTTTCTTCAGATTCCAATGTTTAGGCAGTAGGTGCCCATTATTGTGTTGGTGGTAAGTGTGTGGGAGACTACTGCTCTTCCTTCTTTATTTTTGAAGACAAAGGCGAGCACTGGGGTATGGGAGGGTTAATACTTTTAAAAGTTGTGTTACTTCCCAGTCGTATAAAGGGGGGGGTCAGAATATTAATTGGGAGCACCACTAAACTTTTTAAATCTACCGTTTCCTTGGTGGCCAGTGTAGCCAGTATGTGGCTTCAGTATATGGATGTATTTTGTTTTGGCACAACACCCCTTGTGGTGGAATTGGATGTTGTACATTCTTTTCCAGATGGATTTGTATTGTAATGGTTGACCAAAACTGGATATAGGACTCCAGGAGTGGTCTTACATCTTCAAAGAGAGAAGGATCACTTTGCTGGACCTGCTGGTGACACTTTTGCTGAGTAGAATAGTGTTGGCTGTCTTTGCTACAAGGGCATGCTGCCAACTCATGTTCATCTTACTGCCCACCAGGACCTCTGGGTCCCTTTCTGTAGAGCTGCTTCCCAGAGAGTTGGCTCCCAGACTGTATTGTGGCCCAGGGTTGTTCCATCCCAGATTCATACTTGTTTTTGTGAAACTTCATGAGGTTGCTCTCAACCCATTTCTGTAGCCTGTCGACATCCTTCTGAACAGTAGCTCTACCCTCTAGCATATTGAGCACTCACCCCAGTTCAGTATTCAGTGTAGACTTACTGAGTGTGCATTGTGTCCCATCACCCAGGTTGTTAATGAAGACATTAAACAGCATGGGTCCCCATACTGATCCTTAAAGGTTCCTGCCTAGTTACTGGCTGCCCACTGAACTTTGCACCACTAATCATGTGTCTCTGCATCCAGCAATCCAGTCAATTTTTCACTTCCCTTACTTACTTATCCAGCCCATACCTCACCGATTTTGTGATGAGGACACTGTGGGATGTTGTGCTAAAGGCAAGGTGCACAACATAAGCCCTCCTCCTTGGTCTCAACATCAGTCACTTCATCATAGAAAGCGATTGGGTTGGCCAGACGTGATTTGCACTTGGTAAGTCCATTTTGATTGCTCACAACCTTCTTAGGGACTGAGGTGAGGCTGACTGGCATGTATTTTCCTTCCTTCCTGGCCTGGACCTTCCTCTTCTGCTGCCAGTATAATTTGAGAAATCATTTATGTTGGCTTTCTGTTGAGCTTTGGCTGTCTGGATTCCATAATACAGGTTGCAGTACTGCCTGTAGTCAAGGTGCCATTTGACATTACAGTGGAGGAACTCAATGTTGTTTTCCTTTCTGAGCCCTACTTTATTGTTTATAGCTTTTCTTTTCCTTGTTAATAAAGAAAAAGTGACTTTTTCTGGGGGTGGAGAGGGATGGGGATCTTCTAACTACATGATTTTATTTACCAAAATAATGTCACAAAGACATGTGACATGACTGACTGTAGTTAGAGATGACAGCCTTGATCACTAGGGACAATGTGGAAATTAATTTTTAGTCTTGTTGAGCGTGTCTGTTATTGGAGGACTCCTGGCAATTATGATAGATAATGTGAATTAGCTTCTTCCACTTGTGTTCTTCCACGTTTGTAACCTGACCTAAAAAGGCAATTAGTCTCTCTTTATATTTAGTCCAGTCTCAGATAAAAATATTCTGAAGCTATGTTGCGAACTTAATATTTTTAAGGTAACTTTTTCATGTAGATGAGGAGTGTTGCTTATTTGGGAACTTCTGGATTGTGGTATGTACTTCTTAAAATAATAAAAAACCACAGTAAAATACTATACTGCCTCCAAAGCAGTTTCATCTTAAAGTTGGTGGGATAATGTTATAGTTTAGAGGCCTCTGAAAATTGTGCTGCAAATAGCAGATACAATATTACCAGTGGATTAAGACTTAAACAAAACTCTCAGATGACTGATATTATACTCTGAGGAAGCCAGGGTACTAAGAGATTATTCAAAAGTTAATGACTAAACCTTTCTACTGTAAAGTACTGGATTTTGTGCATGTATATATATAATATTTATGTATATGTGAAATTATACATAAACACATATAATAAGTTTAATTCTCAGTAAAAATGTCACACGCATCCTGCAGATATGTCATTGAAATGTATGATTTATCACTTTAGAAGAAACTACTGGGTTTAAGGAGTTTGAGGAAAAAATACTGCTTTTAGATGGTTTTAAGCAAGTCTTCAAGTGGTAGAAACAAAAATTTTATTCTTTTTCAGTATAAAATTTGAAGGGGTTGTCTGTTCTTTTCACATGCAATGAGTTGTTTACGAAAAAGCAAAGGGGAAAAAAAAAAGCACAATAACTGCTGCAGTTCCAAAGTATTCATAATATTATAGAATTTATCTTACTTTATACCTTTATGTCTTTGACAGTTCTGTATTTGTAAAAACTGAGCACTTTCACTTCATTTCACTTATTTTTGTGGGGCTGTTACAGTTTGAAGTTTTCCTAAAGTAGATACTGTGTGTCTTTTTTCCTTTTTTTTTTTAAGCAAATTCTATCAATTTAAGATTGTGCAAACTTTTGCACACAGCAACTGCTGTGAAATTGTGTGGCATCTCCACAGAAGAAATAATGGTTATGTTTTAAGGAAAATAATCATTGTTTGTCAGACCTCTTATAACCCATCGTTTCCCACTTTCTCCTCCCTCTAAAGATCATGGACAAGAATGGTTCACCTTTGAACAGAAGGCTGTGTTCCAAACCATTTCTGTATAAATAACCTTAATATATATTTTCTTAGTAAGTATGAGCTGATACAGGTAATGGCATGAATTGGGCAGTAAGAGGAGATTTGAGTTCAAGGAGTAGGCAGCTGCTTATTGCTTGGCAGAAAGGATGCTCAGTTGAAGTTACCGCTACCATGGAACATGAGCTTAAAACTAAAGAGATATTTTTTTTCTACCTTCAAAAAGCATAGCTGTTAAGATAGGAAGAAACCTTTTTAAAAATGTGTCCTGTGCAACTGTTTCTGCAGTAGNCCTGCAGGTTTTTAATTAGATGTAACACAGAGACAGCCTACTAGATTTGACTGTTACGGAGGAAGACTGATTGAATGTATTTCTGTCAAGATAAATATTAGGAATCTTAAGTGGCAGAAATTGTTCTAGAAGCAAAGTTGATGATTCTTTAAATTTGTTTAGTGGGATCGGGTTTCTTTAGCAGTGAAAGAAAGAAAACATTGGTGAAAGGAACGTTTAAATAACTCTGCTGCAGTTTTAGGCAAGAAAGTAAAAAGTTCAAAATGCTGTTTGAGCAGTAATCACAAATGAAATATTCAATAACAGTTTCTTGACTAAAGAACATGACTTCTTGTTAGCCATTT
The DNA here is from genome assembly GCA_013401275.1 of Pandion haliaetus. NCBI lineage: Eukaryota > Metazoa > Chordata > Aves > Accipitriformes > Pandionidae > Pandion > Pandion haliaetus. Next base: position 9,769 of record VYZV01025822.1, on the reverse strand, counting down.
AGGAGAACACTTTTTTTTTTTTCTTACTTGATGAAGATTCTGGGGGCTTCCCCCTCTCCTTTGCCAGTGTTTTGCACTAGCAAAACTTGAAACAGATGTAATCTGTTTATCCAGAGGCTGAACACAGAACAGTCTAGGTTATCTCATTGGCTTGAATTAAAGCTAGAGTTGGAGGGATTACTTTATTTTCTCACTTTAGATCACCCTACGTGATCCTGTCCAGCAATAAACCTGTCCCTGTTTCGATCACCCTAAGGTGATCTAAAATGCTCTGATCCTTTTTGTCTGTCTTCTGTCCACATGTCTAAACTAGCTTAGATACAAGTCAATATGGATTGTTACAAAGGAAAAGGATCACTTTCTTTGAAATTATATTAAAAAAGAGTTTGAGTATGTCACTTCTTTATTTAAGAAAGTAGCTGAAAGTGGGCTTGCATCTCCCATCCATCATTATCCAAGATGTACAAGTGCTTCTTTTAAACTTGACCAAAACTCCATATCCTTTTAAACTAGAATACAATTCAGAGTGGGTTTTAACGCAAGCATGTTATCAGAAAGAGTATGTATGCGTGTGTCTCTGAAGGTGGCTTCTTGTTTTTCATAGTAAGATAAATACTTATTCCATTTTCAAAGTAAGGTTATATGAAATGAGGCTTTCTGGCCCTTGCTGATAATTCTGCTGTGTAATAAAATAGCTGTTAGTGCTGAAAATGAGGGTTAGTAAAATGAAGGTTGGTTTAAAATTAAAAAATCCACCTCCTAATTTCATGTTGAGAACAGCAATGCTGGCAGAGCAGGTGGTGGTGGTAGGGAAACCTTGACTCTTGCATCCAGGCTGAATTTTACGCAGTTTTTTCATTTGAAAAGAAAGTTTGGTGTTGAAAATATTTACCATTTCTGGTAGAACAATTATCAGTGTTAATCAGAAGACTGTTCTTTTTCTTCATCAGCTTCATTATACAAATCAATTGTATCAAAATATGGAACAAAACTTTTCTATTTTTATTTTAATAGTAATATTCTGACTATAGCAAACAGGCAGGTTTTATTTTAGTAATGGAATTTGTTGCTCTCTGGATAAATACTGAAATTGAAGCAACATGTACAATAGCTTTTAAACTTTTTATCTTTTAAACTTTTTTGCATACTGTAATGTTATGTACTTCAAGAAAATGTTAGCATGTATTTTCATTCAAAGGTTTGTACTTCTAAAAATGAACATCATGAATAGTCAAAACAGTGCAGTAATTGTGGTTTTAGAATGTGGATGAAAAATTGCCTGTCCGTAAGCGTTTTGCTACACCACCTTGTATAACTGTGGGGGAGGGTAGGGGAAAATGATCCCAAAAGCTTTTCTGTCTCATGCAGTGTGAGGAGCAGCAGGAAAATCCAAACTAAATACAGTTACACATGATTGCACTTGAATTAATCCAATTTAACCAATTAAGCCATTTGACATACCTAGTGTGCATTGAGCAGAAGAGGAGGAGAAGGTGAGGTGGGGAGGGGACAGATGGACTCTTGCTTAGCAGAGGAGAGGAGAGCTTCCAGCCCTGTAACTGGGAGGGATCAGCAGGAATACTGCCCTTATCCAGAAGAAACTTCATTGGTCTAACTTCTTAATGCTTAACATTAATTGTGTAATTTTTCTTTTTTTATTTAAAAGATGATTAGTGTATATTTATATCCTTCAATATTTTAAGCTTGCTTTGGGAAAAAATACTTACAACAATAAAAGAAAAATAGACTATATAAAATTCCTTCTTAAAAAAAAAAAAAAATCCCAAGAGTTTTCTTGTGAGTACTGCACTAAATTGTTGTATAAATTCTCTACAATAATTTTTACTTAGTCTGAACTAGGAACGGAGCTTAGGGTTTTGTGTTCCCTTGCCTTTTTGGGCTGAGGAAGGAAAAGGGCAAAAGGCTAAGAAGGAAGAGGTTAAAAAGAGACCTTTAGTGATGTTAGGAAACCAGGATACGCAGAACTCTTCAAAACCCTGCTTGACATGTCTTTTACTTGATTGCTATAACTTTGGCAGATAGGAGAATGTAACTACAAAGATGTTAATGGTTTACTTCACAGTCGTTAAATATTTCTCCTAGTAGTGTAACACAACAATTTCATCACAGATGAAACTGACACTCCAGCTTTCCAATTTTACTTGTCATGCTAGTGAAGAGACAGTAATTTGAATCCTAAAATAATGTTTTTAATCACTTGACAAAGATGACACTCACCTTAATTATAGAAAGGTTGATATGTGAACACATTCCATTTACACTCAAAATGGAAGTAAAATTAAAAGGCACATGTGTAGAATTACAAAATTAAACTTGACATCTACTGTATATGCAATCCTTGTCATTTTTTTAAGGTGAGCCCAGAGGTGGCATTAAATTCATGTGGCAAAACATAATATTAAAAAAAAAAAAAAATTAAACTACCAAATGGCAAAGAATAGTTTGCTTATCAATGTCTAGTTAGGGACAGGTCAGCAACTGTCATTTTTAAAATATTAATGGACAATTGTCATTAGATATACACAGTAAACAAATTGTGAGCAAAGAAGCATGCTTTTGTTTTTAAATGGCACTGTTCTTTCAATGTTCAGATTATTCTGTTGCAACCATTAAATCTGAAAACAATCACAAATGGCAATCTTCAGAAGTAGTATGGGCCTGTTGGATACTACAGCTGTAAGATTTAAATAGTATTCTGCTGAAGCTTTAAGATTGATAAGTGGATGATTCCAGAGCCCAGCCTTCCTGTGTGGATATTCTTTGCTTCCCATCCTGCCCCATCTCCAAACTTAAAGCCACAATTACTCTGAGTGTGTGTGGGAATCATGAAGAGAGCCGAGTGTGCCTGGAGCAGGAGCTCTTGGCTGGAGTGGGAGGACGGTGGCACCCAGAACCTCACGAGAGGAAACACCTCTGCTATTCAGTGGCAAAGGGGAAGCTAGGAAGAAAAGGACTACCTGTTGGTTGGAGTTCTGGAGTAGCACTGGTTTTGCACTTAACTAGAAACACTTATGTATCTTATTGCCAGTTGCAAGCTAAAATTGACAGCACCAGTTTAAATCCCAACAACAAACCTATAGTCACTTTGTGAATTATTTTAGTGAAAGGTGTATCAAGGCTGAGGATTTTGCTTGAAGATGGGACAGAAGCAAAGCTCTGAAAGCTTGTCAGCTGGATTAAGCAAAAAAGAAATCTATTGAAGCTACTTCAAAGTATAGTGAGACATAGTTGTGGTTGTTACTTGAGTAAATCATTGCTGTTGTGGTTGGTACATTAAATCATTGCCATGCTCCCATTGATTTGTCTGCAAAACACTTTAGCTAATTCATAACTAGTAAATTATATTGTGCATAACTGCATGCATACTAAATTACGGTGGGGTTTTTCTTCTCTTAAACTGTTGACTTAAGACTGTCTGTATGGCCTTAGTACACAGTTTCTAGGAAGTGAGTCCTGTGGATTTACATAAGCTCCTGTGTGAATGGTGATGTTATGTCACATAGTTAGTCTTCGCTCAGCACTGCTAGCTGTAACAGTATGCAACTGGGACCATCAAAATGCTGCATTAATTAGGAAGCAGAAGCCAAAGAAGGGGAAAGCAGATGTGTATAAGAAAGCAAGTTCTTTATGTACTACTCTTAGTAGTTGGCTGTATACTGTGGAAAAAGCATTGAGTAGGAAAAATGGACAAAGCCTAGTCAAAAAAAAAAAAAAGGGCAAGCAGATGTTGATGAGAGGTGATAGTCTTTTTATTTGTACAGCTGAGTCAAGCTCATGTGAATGCTCACCTTAGTGTATCTCCTGTCACCTGATGAGGCTCTTCAGTGTGCTGTTTGGACTTAAAGGCAGCCCTTTACTTCAGTTGCAGTTGATTTTGCTAAAGCAATTCTGTACTGTGGGAAGAAAATTACTGTGTGTGACTATGATGCTAGACTGGCTTGTCTTTTCTGTCAAGAGTGACAAGCATTCACCCTGCAGTTAACTTCGGTAGGGTTAGGCAGAGCTTCAGTAGATCTGTGAAGCTTGCAAAAAATTGACATTATAAATAAAATTTATTTGGAAATAAGTTGTAAGTAGTGGGGTTTGAATTTAAATACCTGAGCTAGTTCCATACTGACCAGATCCATTAGTCATATTTGTGTAATGTTTGGACTTTCTTTTCTTTTAATAGTTGATTGTGATGTGTTAAATGAACTTTAAACAAAGTTTTCATTTTTGTTTGGGAGTTGTACTGCTGAAGACCCTTTCAGAAGTGTGAAGTTAAGGGAAGTTTTATTTACAGTCAGCCTAAAGGAAGCCATGCTGATGATTAGATCCCTTTGAATGTCTAGATGAGTGGTTTGTAGTCTTACAGATATCAAAAGTATACAAGAATTGGGCCAGTATCTGTTGTACTTACTGCAGTGTACCAAGTTGTGTGAGTTTTAAGAAATCCTATTAAAATACCAAATGAGATTTGAATCTCTGTAGCCGGATGCTAAATTGCAAAACTAGAGCATAGGACAAAAGGTTACTGTTTTATTTGAGTTATAGAACTTTCTTTGTTAATTACGCATTCATCCAACTTTGAATGTACATCCTGCTATCTAGTTTAATTAAGTTTTGTTAAGTCATTTAGAGTGCTTATGCCATATTTAGAATTTAAACTTTTTTGAAGAATGCCATTAAGCATGCTGATTTGACAAAAAAAGACCATGTTTAAAGGTTATTTTCTGTGTGTGTGTCTTCCTGTTGCTTGTAGTGCTGTGCAGAAGTTTTAAAATGTATTTCTGAGGGCATGAACATGAGGAATCTTTGTGTATTGAAATGTAAATATATATTATGAAAGCTCGTGTATTTTTTTTTCAGTTAGTTGTTTTATTTGCCACATTTTTAGCTTGATGTCTCTGTATCTCTCCTCCTCACCCTCCAAGCAGTTTATCTACTGCATTTATTTACTGTGAGTCAACAAAATTTTCTACTTAGCTGTGGCCAGGTTTTTGTTTTTATTTATCGTAGCACTGATCTTCAGCATTTTAGCTGTGTGGATGGTATGGTTAGTATCATCTGATAAAGCACTTTTTCAGCTTAAAGAGAATTGAATAACTTGCAATCAAGTTTTTTAATTGCAGCACTTAAATTAAACATGTAAGTATACAGACGAGTGTAATTTTTTCCAGCCTCAAACGGGAAGAAAAAAGCCAGTATAGCTTCTCCATCTCTTGCTAAGAAACATGTAACTAGGAAGAAAATAGAATTTTCTGTCTCAATGGTCCATTAAACTTAAAATAAACTAGGAATAATTAAATTATTCTGATGATTAGAATTTACATCTATGAAACAGTCTCTCCTTAGAGCTATGATTTTGCTTTTGGGCAGTCTGATGTCTTGCTCTCAGAAAAGAACCAAAGCTGCTTTATGCAGGAGCCTTATTTTATATTATTTTTCATTGTTTATAGGATTTTTAAAACTCTTTTGTGAGGAAGTTGGTTTTTCTGAATCCCATGCCCAAGATGGAAAGATGAAATCTAAGTAGTCCCTTTAGAGAAATGAGAGCTGTAGGCAAGCTTCCCCTGTCCTCCATATTAAAAGCTAAAAAAGGGCTCTGCAAATATGGTGTTCAATCTCTGCTTGTTTTATAAAAGTCAGACTGCAAGACAAGTTTATTTAAATACTTTCTTAGTGTTACTTGTTGACATAGCAATTGTCTGAGTTCCCATCAGAGTGTCATTTGATCACTGGTAGGAAAGGTGTAAATTAGACAACAAAAAAAGAAAAGTTGAGAACCTTGGAGCTGGAACAGTTTTGGTGGCCTATAAATACTTATCATTGCTTTCACACTCTTGGGACTTGGCTGAAACATGCTTTCCATATTGAACTAGAGACTAGATTGAATTAAATTTATGTAATCTTTGTCGACTGCACTGCGGTATTGTGAAGGTCCAGAACTATTGTAGCTCTGCTTGGTTGGGTTTTCACTACCTTGCTTTTTAGATTACTCTGCATATATGTATATATATGTACATACACGCATCTGTCACTTAGACGAAGTGTATATGTATATATGCACTTATGCTGTAACCTGTATCAGCACAATAACGTGAATCTCACTGCTTTTTTCATACTCCTTGGGAATCTGCCACCACAGGTGACGTTTTGCTTGCTGCATTATGCAAGACAGCGGCCCCAAAATCCCACCAGCCCCGCAGATACTCTTGCGGCTGACTTTAGCTGCACCATGGGCTTTCCAAACAACCTGTCTCCTCCCCACTGCCAAAGTATCAGTTCTACCTGCTAAGCCAGATTGCTTCTAGGAACACGGTAATGCCTGTGTGGAGAAAATGTTAATCTGGAATATCTTTTTTTTTTTTTTTTAATATATATTAAATTTCCTGATTTTTTAAAAGAGAATTGTATTTAGAAATTTCAAAAAATTGTTTGAAGGCTTTTAATTTCTGTGGTAAAAATTGTTAGAGGGAGTAATAAGTTTCTTAAGGTTCTCTCCCTTTTATTTAAAGGGAGGAGTGAAAGTAAACTTGCACCAAATATTTGGTGCACCTGTTGACCCGTTTGTGACTTGACTGGAGAAAGGGACACTTTTTTTGGTCTTGCAGCTGCTTTGATCTAGGGAAGAAATAGCATTGCTTGGTTGTGGAAAATGACATGTTTAGTTGTGTAAAACAAGGTTGTATGCTTTCCTTCCTGTTCAGTTACAAAGCCTGTGTTTTAATTGGAAGTAGTGCAGAATTTCACGGAGTGGGGGGAGAGGGATCTCAAGAAACAAAAGTGCACAGAATGAGAATAGAGAAGAAAAAGAAATTATGCTTTAAAGGGTGATAGTTGCATCTGAAGTGAGAGGTGAGTAACAATATTTGAAAGAAAAATGCTCTAATGTTGGCTGAACTGGACTACTAGCCCACAATATAACTTGAGAGCAATGTGCTAAAATAAAGATAAGTTTTATTTCATCAAGCAAAACTTATTTCATATCTAGTTAGAATGTATCAAGCTTTGTAGAAACTACAGGTATTGCTTTGGAGACTTAAGATTGTACAAGTATCATATTACTTATTCATTTTCTATGTGTTCTTGTTTACAGACCAGTCTTTCCATATGGGGATGGGGAAGTCTTGGCCTTGTGCTTTTTCTAATAACTTTTGGACCCTTCGCTATATTTTACTTTGCGTTTTATATCCTCTGCTTTGTGGGTGGGTAAGTATGCTACTTAGTGTATTGTATAATTTACTATGAAAGTGAAATTTTAATGTGTATATTAGCAAATAGTTTGTTCTGAAAATCTGAAGTGAAAATCTAGGTAATTAATGTTTCCACATTTGAGCAGCTCTTTGAGCAAAATTTTTTTTTCTTGAAATCTCAATTTTATCAAAAGTCTTTTTTTTTTTCCTGTTGAATAGTGCTTATACTACCTTTGCCCAGGCAAAAAAAAAAAAATTATGGTTTAAAAAAAAAGTAGTAGCTATTTATACCAGGTGTTAAGAGGATAAATACTCACATAAGACCAATGTTCACTTCAGTTCATAGTTTCTATTACTGTGTGGTTATTTTCCCAGGTACTTACTAAGTAAGTATGTCCCCTTTCCGTATCACAATCTCATTTTCCTACCTAAGATACTTCATGAAGAAAGTGAGTTGATGTTTTCCTTGGTATGGGGAAAGGATGGTGCATCTTGAACATGTAGATCAGTTCAGCAGCTGTAGACATTTCATACTTTATCTATATAGGCAGGAAGGGAGCAAACCGGGGATGTTTTTATAGTCTGTAGCACCATTATTACATTGTAAATTATAATAATCTGCCTTGTAACCATTAAAACTTTTATTTTTAATGCCAAGTCTAAATGTATTAGTGGGATATTCCTCCTTCCTCTCACTTACAAGACCAATCTGCAGGACAGTAACATTTCTAGGCTCTCCAAGATCTGCTTGGCTTCTACTGGAGTGTTTGGTCTGTCTTTAATATTTTTTTTCTTTCTTTCTTCCTTTAGAACACTCTTTTAACCTTCTTACTGGATATAGTACAGAATGTATGTGTATTCCTGTATGTCTCATCAAAACATGTAATATAGTTTCGTGGCTAAAATAAGAGCTGCTATGCTTGGGTTTCAACTGTATTAAACTTGGAATTCCATCTCTGAGAAATCAGAATAGTCAGTCTACCAGAGCAAGGATTTAGTTAAAGTAAAACTACCTTTTATGTAAATGCTTTTGTCTTGTTAAGTCTTGATACATGTATGATTGGCGTACTTTGCTGGCCATTTGTTCAGGGCAAAAGGCAGAGTTTGTCCATTTACTGTTTTGTATTACCACTTCCTTAGTATTTGCAGTATGAATAACGTGGGGTATAAAAAAATTCTTAAAAGCATATCCTTCCTTCCTTGCTCAATTTCAGTTGCTTGGCTTTTCAAAGCTAACGGTCAAAGCAGTCTCTCATGAAGTATGTCTGAAGTTAGCTACGGTTTGCCACCGTGAGACTGCCTCTAGTGCCTGAGCTCACTCAGTCTCAAGTCAGCTCTGATCTCTTTGCTGTGATTCTTTTGCTGCTTTAGTTCTTTTTTGTAGCTAATTAGTGAACATTGATCTTAAGGGTAAATTCATCTTGTGTGTGTCTGTTAAAGCAGAATTTGTATCTATCCCCCTATTATGTGTTTACTTATGTAGATAGATATGAAGTCGCAGTCTTTCCAGTAGAATGTCATTACTTCATTAACATACATGTCTTGGCTAAGGCTGTGATCTGGCTCCTTTTTACACTGTTAATCTTTTTCAGAGTGACACAGCTACTTTAAGTTTTAACATTCAGCATACAAAACCATGAGTGCTAACTAGGTGAAAAAGGTTTATATCTAAATTATTCTTGCCTGCTTTTTCTTTTTGAATTAATTCCCATGAAGTTACACAAAATACTTAGTCATCTTTCTCTTAGAAACAAACAGAACTTAATGTTATGAAGTAACTTTTTCACTTATGAATAGCAATTGTATATCATAACACCATTTATATAAATTTAGAAAATAAAAAACTAATTTTGGTTCATGATTGTAGTAGTGTCCTTAATACTTACCGTACCCTTATCTGGAGCAAAATAACAATTTTGGACATGGATTTTAATGGTAGAATTTTATGTTGAAACTTGGAGTTCTTATCCAATTTGTCATGTAGTTTTCTAACTTTTTATACTTGCTCCAAAACAGTGGCCTGTATCAAAGGTTTCTCACTTCCACTAGCTGGAAGTCTACTTCTGTCCCATTTTGCAGTTCAAACAAAAGAAAATGTTGAATTGTAGCTGATTGCATTCTTAGTATTAACCTAAGCATTTAAATTATATGCCAGTGAGTTGTGAAGGAAAACAATGGTGATGCCACAGCTGTATCAACATAATTAATCTGTTTATATTGTTTCACTTCTGTTATGTGCTAATTATTTCTTTTTTATTTACTTTTAACTGTGTGTTTACACAGATAGCTTGTAGTAACTGTACTATTGTTGTTTATATGCATGGAAGTATACTGAAGTTATTTGTGTGTA
>VYZV01025819.1:57678-68483 GCA_013401275.1 Pandion haliaetus | reverse complement strand
TAATCATTTCTTAAGTCTGAACAAGAGAAGCATTCATGCTCCCAAAATATTTTTGAACTTCTTTAATAGGCATGGCTGTATGTTTCTTGGCTCCAGCAAGGAACTAAAATGTCAACAGAACTGGAGTAGTAATAAAGGGACCAAGATACTGATTGCATCTCTCCTGATCTTCTGTTTGGATTCAAGCAGGACATTTCACCCTCCCCTTCCTTGTCTCAGTTTCTGCTTGTCATGTTCTCATAAACAATGACGTAGAAGATGAATTAATGGCCATATGTTTGTATGGCTCCTAACAATATGGACTCCTGATTTCAGCTGGGCCCAGCAGACATGAATAGTCAAACCATAGGTAGTACTTCCACTTGAAACTACACAGACAATATTTTATAATTCTTCACGTCCAAGACACTGTAAAAATAGAAGGATTCAGATTCACTTCTTTAAGTGCTGAAGTTGAGTCAACTAAGGTGAAGCCACGTATCTTGGGATGCCTTTATGGTCAATGGAAAGTAATTGGCATGTTCTGAGAGACGGTCAGACCACTTATGAGAGGAATTGTCTTGAAGAAGCCCTAGACCCCTCTGTAATTATTGAGAAGAAGTAGGAAATTCTTAAATCCTAATTCAGACATTGCAGTTAAGAGCCTAGCATTAGCTAGGAGGAATCCAGGCCAAGAACAGTACGATCCTTTGAGGAGTTCAAAGTATAATTAAGTTTTAAACAATTATAAGGCACGCATCATGTAGATAACACGATAATCAATCCTCATGGAACTACATATACAAAGCAAGAAAGAAATCAACATGGGGAAGCTCTCTTACCCCCAAAAGCTGAAATATCTTGAGCTACTGCCCATATGATACCCCTTGCTCCATTGTGATTTTTTAAAACCAGAAGGTTGAAAAAAAACGAAAAATGATGATTTCTTTTACATGTGTACACTGGAGGGGGTTTGGAGTGGCACCTGTGTGGACAGGAAGAAAGAGAAGCTCTTAGCACCAAAGAATGTAGGTCTGTGCATAAGAGTCCAGACCAAAGACAGTTTGCCCTCTCTCTGAATTCTAGCACATATTTGTGCTTGTATTTATTTACATCACAGACATAAAGGGGAAAATCCTATGGATGATGTGTGGATGTGCACTGTATTCTGAACAGGTGCAGGATGAGGATGAGTGTGATCTTTGGGGACATATTCCTTAGCCAACAAAATCCCACTATCAGAGCGTTCTTGTAATTGCTAATTAGTGATTTAATGTCTCCAAGACTTCTTATGGTTCTACAGGTTGCCCAGCAATATAATGATAAAGACATTGAATGAAAGTCCTACAGCTTTCCGAGTTACTCCTCAGTGTTTAAAAAAAGCAGAGCATTCCTTAAAACAACTGTATGAAGCCCTTCCATATTTTCCAGCACACCGAAGTGGAGAAGAATGAGAAGGCAATGTCTGTAGGTCTATTGCAAAATAAACATCTCTGTATCCAGGGAATTAGGAATGCAGTGTTCATTTTCTATAGTACTATGAATAGTCATTATATGAAAATACTTAGAATTCGGCAGTATATTTCCTTATTAGCTTATTGCCCATCTCAACTTTTTTCCTAAAATAAATTTACATTATTACAAACCAGTCTGGACACATGTTTGTGGTCCCAGTTGAAGTACCCAAGAATCAATAATTTATCCTCAAAATGAGAGTCCAAATTGCCTCACATTTTCATCTGTTCCTGCTTATTTTTACTCATTCTCATCTTATTTTAAAAAGTATGTTTATACTCAGTATGCACAGACGAGAAAGTTTTCATGAAGGTGTTTCTTTGAAACTTTGAGTTCTAGTCTGGACAATGACAATTATATTCCAGCAAAGACCTTATCTCTTGTCAGCAGATGGTGATCAGCTGACACAGAAATAAGAACAACATTCCTCTTCTTGGTGGTACTTGGCAGACCCTACTGTTTCCCAGGACTCATTGAAAAAAGTTTAGTTTGAAGGTGTAGAAGGCAGGTTCCATATTTACTCACTGGAACTGCTCCATTGCTTATATTCTTGCTAGTGCCTTCTCATACTCCAATTGAAGTTATCCTAGTAAGAGAGGGTTTGGACACAGTGGTGGGTGGGAAAATGTGAAAAAAAAATTGTTGCCTATTGGCCATAGAGTAGATAATGTCTAGGGTAATAAAAGACTATTGGACAAATATATTTGTACCTGCCTAAAATATTTACTGATAGGTTCCAAATTTTATTTTTCTTAAATTTATGGCAATGCTTCATTACGCTGATGTTACCACTGTTACTTGGGACACAATACAGAAATTAGTTTTAGCCTGTGTGAATACAGAATATGGGTTTTTCATTTGATATTTGATCATATGTCAGGGTCGCCCTGGAAAACTTTATTTGCTCTCTGCTTCATAAATAAATTCTAGAGGATCAAAGGTCTGGGCATGAAACACCATGGCAAATTTGTCCCTGGATGATCCAGCAAAATCAATAGAGTCATGTCAGGGATAAATTTGTACTAATAGGTTTACCCACATATAAAAACTGTATTCCATCATCACATTTATTATGGCATGATACAAAAAATCACTGCTATTCATAATCTTATATGTCTGCCACACACCCCACAGCTAATTTTGTGTTACAGTGGAGAAAATAACTGCTAAATACCAGCAGCGTCTTCTGCATATTCAGCATGAACCAGGGTCTGTCCTTGCACCTTAATCTATTTTCGTACAAGGCTGTGTCCTAAAAAAAATAAACATGCAGAACATTTAAAATCTGATCTCAATAAACATTTTATTTTTAGAAGTTGGGTCTATTATTTTAACCAGTGTTTGTCCTCATTTCCGAATAGTTTCTCCACACCACGATAGCGTGATACAGTCTTAATTTTCTGAGAACCAGAATGCTAGAACTGCAAGATATGCTCAGCACTGGGATGCCAGGGGAATGGTTTCCCTGGCAACAGCAAGCACATAAAAAGTATTCAGAGCAGTCCCTGTTTCTCCTCTGTTTTAAGCCTCCATTGATAGGGGAATCAAATGTAGTTTGGAGGTTTTTTTATTTAAGGTGAACTGCAGGGCAGAAACGCAGGGATGTGCTTTATTGCATTTTGCCACCTTGTGGAGCAAACCTGCAGAAAGGGGCGATCGCTGCAGGAATTTAGGAGGGATGGCCATGGGGCCCCAGAGAGGACATGTAGTCACAGGAGGAAAAGAGAGAATAAACAACGATTAAAATAATGGAGCTTGTTTTCAAATAATGAATTTTCTAAGGTCAGTTTTAAAATGAGCCACAGGGATTGTAGGGTTCAGTCTGAGGCTTGGCTCTGATTCAGCAGGACACTTAGATACATGTCTACCTCTAATCTGGGGAGCAGACGCTTTGATTTAAAACGCAGATGCTCTGTGTTTTAGGCATTTGGACAATCCCACAGAAATTAGACACATGCTTCAATATCTCACTGAACCATAGCTTATATGATGTCACTTCAGGGTCATTCAGATCTTGCTGCATTTCCTTCTTACCTAAAAGAGGCTCAGCTGTGATCCCACTGCAAAGTTGCCTTTGAGAGGGTGCAATAAAACTGAAATTTGTCTTCAACTTACCTTTGGTTTGCCTGCACTGACATTTTCAAGTGAGGACATGTCTGTTTAACTTGTCCGCAGTGTGACATGTTTCTCTAGTAGTGGTCCTAGTTGTGGTTTTGCACACGTGGAAAGAGATTTAAGCCCTAGACCAAAAAAACTGGGGTATGACTGGTGTTTCATGAATGCTCGGTATGCCTATAATCTTTAGTACAGGAGGAGATAGAGATGAATTTTATGGGTGCTATTACTGTGTAATTTTTCATGGAGCAGCATAAAAAATAAGAGTATGCCCCATTCCTTGAAGAATTTGACCCCTTTGAAATAACAGACATAGATAATTTGGCTATGGAAAATAATATAGATAACCCCAAAGGAATAATTATGAGCCCCTAGTATTGTGTGTTAGAGTGATCACATATACTCAAGAGTTTTGCAAAGTGGGAAAAATATTTTTAAAAATATAATACCCCACAAATACATTGGTTCTGCCAGAAACATTTATACATGAACAAACACAAATTGTATCTTTATCCTCACACTGAATATGGCTTCAGCTTCTGTTCGTTCTCTTCCTTTCTTAGTTCTACAGTCTTTGCCATTTCTGTACTCTCCTCCTTTGTATGTTTGCAGAGTATTAATATTCCCCAAGTGAATTAGCATTCCTTTATCCTAATTGAATCTTCTCAAACTGTTCTTTTTTTTCCCCTTTCTCCAACTGTTAATATTGTCTTGCAATTTCTTACTCTTCTCCTCTGCCTCCCCACAGGCTCCTGCATTAGCTTCCCTTGGGCTTTGTAATGGGACTAGGAAAAGGAAGGGTGGTATTTATCACTCAAGAAGTATAAAAATCACCCAGACCTGGACTATCTTTTGTGATCAAAACCAATTCACTGTCTATGTCCCCCCAAAAAAAACATAAAAAACAGAAGTCCAAAGAGGAAAACCAGATTTTCGTAATAACTTTATATCCTGTCCTGCTTTTTCATGTCTCTCCTATAGCATACCAACAAGCACCTGATGTTTGCAACATCAGAAAGGAAGTCAGGTCATGTATAGTGACACAAGCACTCACAAAGGAAAAAAAGATGTGGGATGTATTTGTAACCTTCTCCTAGGCTTTGATTGATGAGGTTTCATTGGTTTTCAGGGTCATTAATAAGTACTGCCTTGAGCCTCCATCCAAACTGCTCCTGTTTGGACAGTAATGATGAACATGTTATACCATCTGGGTGCTCAATAAAAAGCACTTCCCATTTGCAAACAAGTAATCAAGTGTGTAAGGAAGTGTGCTTTCCTAAAGGGAGAAAAGAAAACAAAATGAGGGAGGAAATTGGATAAGATACAGTGACCTACTTACTGCTTTCACAAATTACAATAACCCTTTAAAGTTCCCTCATCAGGGTAAAGCAACTTCAGGGATGCTGGCTGCTTTCTGTCTCCTGCAGAAAGTCTCAGCTGGAGCTGTCAGATCCCAGGTCTCTGTCCTCTACCCTGCCAAGCAGCAGGGCCATCAGGTTTCTGTCACTCACCCACTTTGTGCTCTCATAGCCACTCATGCTTTTTCTGCTGGCCTCTAAAGATGCCCCTGTTCTCAGAAATTTCTGCTTTTCAGTGTTAAGGGCAGACTAACTGGTGGACTTTGCCTCCCAAAGTAGTGCCTTAAAATATGATAAAAAGAAGAAGTTTGAAGTGTCCACATTGCAAGGCTAGTCAGACGTCCCTTGCTTTCAGCTCCCAGTCTCTCTCCCTTAGATCTGACTGAGTAGCCCCCCCATTCCGGGCTTCCTTCTCCATTGCTCTGGGCACAGCTCTTTCATGCCTCAGCTGGCAGGTTTTGCATATTAGTTCTACAAAAGCAACCAAACTAAGCCGCATTTTTATTTTATGCCTTCTAATAGCACCTAATCGATTCTCTATTCACAGGTTAGAGAATTAATCCAGTGGTGCCTTTTAGTTGCAGCACTGCAAAATAATCCCCTTCTGCACAGCTCTCTGGAATGACCCTCACCTCCTCTCCTGCACAGCCTTCTACCCAAACACATTTCCATGACTTTCATCCCTCCAGCTTGATACACTACTATTTAAAGTAAAGCTATTGAGGATTTGGTATTTAAACAATATTACTGCATTCACCACATCCATGTATACAGAATATGCTTACTCTGCCATCTGCTTCCGCTTCTACACACACTCATACTTCTGCCCTTGGGAAGATGAGAGAGCAAACACCTGACAGATGCTTGGTCATATTGCTTAGTATTTCTGGAAAACATTCAGGTGCTGAGTTTAGAAACAGGAGAAAAGCAGTGCATAATTAAGACAAATTCCCTACATATCTATCAGCATTACCTATCTGGAAGAATTCTTATGAAGAATAGGTGAGGGAAGGAAACACTCTGTTTTTCCCCCTTTTCACACCACTCAGTTACAACAGCATCATTGACAGTCAGCCGAGGTTTTATTCAAATCCAGAGTTACTGTATAATGAGATCTAAGACCTACTGCATTTATATATCCATTCACATCTCTTCAGTATCTGAGCACCTTCTAGTATAACTCTAAGTGATATAATTAGCATCTGTCAAGTGTGGCTCACTCTCTCCACGGGAGGGAAAGATTGCCTATGGATTTTCTTTTCTTCAAGTATGCCCAGTGCCATGTGTCTGTGTTAGCCAAGGCATTAAAAAAAAAGAAAAAAAAGGACTTTACACTTGGCACAAAGAGGGGAGAGTTGACTGGTAAATCCTTTGACAGTTTGTGAAGCTCTACCTCTGTTGGTACTCATTCTGCTGTTGACACAATGCTGCAAGTCCTCCACTTAGTTTTCTGCTAGTCCACCAATTGCAGGAGCACCTTATGACATTCAGATGACTTTTATATCCTCAAGGGAGCTTTCACAGATGAACCCTGATGTGCTCGAGATGGAAGGTGGAGGTTCCAGAACACACAAGGGTACTCTTCAGCTCCTTACCTCTCCAGCAGGCTTGATAGAAATGACAATACTCCTCTTTGAGTCCAACAATCTTCCCATCCCTTCCTAGAAAGCTACCCCCTCACTACGGCTCGCCTTTCTTTTATTCTTCTTGTGGGTGAGGCTAGCAAGTTCCAAGATATCCATTCACAGCTTTGGGATGAATACACAGAATGAATCTGAATGGGTTCCTAAAATACCTCAGGTTCACTCACATTCCTTTTTTCCTCAACCTAAACAGTTCCACTGTGACAGATGAGTAGAACCATTACTTACCAAGGAGTTTAAACAGTCATTCAGGTTTCCTGTGCCCTGATACATGAGCATTTTGTAAATAACCACTGAAGTCTTGAATATTCAGCATGATGGAATTTGTTTAGTCTAGAGGAGGGGAGAGTGAAGAAAAAATGTAAATGTAAATGTACATTTTTTTAATGTAAAAAATGGCTGCAAAAAGGAAATGAATACAGTGTTTTTCATGTCCACTGGGGCTAGGGCACGCAGTAATGGGCTTAAATTGCAGTAAAGGAGGTTTAGGTTGGACATTAGGGAAAACTTCCTAAGTGTAAGGATTGTTAAGGATGGGAATATATTGCACAAAGAGACTGTAAATCCCCCATTATTGGAGATTTTGAAAAAATTACTTAGATGAATCTCCGTCAAAAAATGTTTAGGTACAGTTGTGGTAGGCAAAAGATTACCTGGCTTTGAAATCCCCTCTAGCTCTGCTAGCTCTGCTTCTGTGGGAAGCTAACACAGTGAGCAAGGACTAAACCTGATGTATGGAGGCACCTGAGTACTGAGAAAGTATTTGTCTGTATTGCATACTGATTTTTGTTACCCGGGGGAACCTGATTCCATTCCCCACATGCATCTTCCTACCAAGAAATGTCACTGGTTTTTATATTTATCTTCCAGATTACATTTTTTATCAGCTTTTAAACAGGACCACATGTGGGACATTTATTTTTTGCTGTTGTATGATCATTTCCCTGCAAGTTCTGTGGAACTTCTTTCTAATTTTCTAAAAATTATGATAAAATTTCACTCCTAAAAATATTTCAAAGGGGTCCCATGGGCAAATGGCCTTTGCTTAAAACATTCTGCATGCTGTCCTATCTACTCTGCAATGCATGTTTTAGAAATTCAGTTTGCCCTCAGCAGTGTTATTTGTTTTTCAAAACTATTCAAATTGCATTGAGCTAGGATTTGATTAGTAGAAAGGTGAGATGACTTTGCTCTCTGTGCTAGGTAATAAGCAGTTGCTCTAACCTTGATTAACTCACACACAGAACATAATGTGCTGATCAAATGATTTTTGCATTGACATCCTTTTCTGAGAAGTCAAAGCACATGAATTTTAAATGCTTCTACTGAGGAAGCTGAAATGGGGGACCAAAATATCTTCTTTTAGTTTTCCAGAATCCTGTAAAGCAGAGTTCAGAATGGAGAGCAGATCCACAATGTCTTGGAGGGAAGTTGCACTGCATGGACCACAGATGCTGCTGCTCATCTCCCACCCTGGCTGGGTCCTCTAAGGAAAACTCCCATCCTGTTATGAAGTGGAAGTTAGAGGAGAATGAAATAAGTGGGCAAAGCCAACCTTCAGCTTTGGGGAGGTGGGAAATGAGTTTAGAGAAAGGGGTTTTATCCTTATTGAACACCAAAAATTAAAGAGGAGGCATGGTGAAGGGTTGAACTTTGTATTTTGGCAACATCAGCAGAGACTAGTTACATAATTAAGAATAAAAAATTATGTTATCCAGCACTTTTTATTTGAAACAAAGCTTGAGTTTTAACAGAGACAAGTCTGACAAAAGAACCACAAGAACTTCGGCAGTTGTAGTATGCATTCTTCCATTTTACATCTTATTTTTGCACATTCAGATAAAATTTTGCAGAGTAAAAAAATCTCATTAAGGTATTGGCCAAAGATTTTTCTTGAATATGCTCATTAATCAGCTGTATCTTCAGGGGCGTAAGGAAGGGACTGAGCCCTCGAAGATATGGTCCCAACATATCATGGGGGAGCAATCTGGTCTGAAAATCACCAAATTATTTAGTTTTTTTGATTGTTCTCAGGAACATTTTTTATTCTTTACAGCATGATCTCTTTCCAAATGATATTTAGTTCTCACTGATTTTTTTCTGTTGTGTTGTTTTGCTGGAAGATAATATTCTTTCTGGTATTACAAGCAAGTCCTCTCTCTGCACTGGTATCTGGATAAATGTCATTCAGGTTGTTTGGCTAACTTGAAAGAGCAGAGATGGAAATGGGATGAAGGCATTCACTGCATTTAACGGGAGTTCCCAGATCTCCTATTAGCTTCCTGTTTCACTTCAGAAAATTAGTTACTTCTTATGCCAAAATTCCCCCAAGCCCAAAAAGACAGGTACAAAGATTTTCTTTTTTCTCTGTTTTGTTTTATTACGTCCATCTTGTCCATACAGGTCTCTAGGCAAGAACTATCTTTTCCTATGGATGTCCATATACAAAGATCTTGTTTTTTCAGCAGTCATGAGAGCAGATCAAGTAAGTATCTTTCTCCTAAAGGAAAGTCTCTTGTGGGTTCATCTAAAGTGACTGCATGAAGGGATCACTCTTCCTCCTGGAGAGAGAGTTTCAAGGTTTTTCCAGCTCACACTTGTGCATTAGTTTTACTTGTGACACGTTTCTCTCCTAAGAGCTGAAAACATGACATCTTTTGAAAAAAAAGCAAGCTCTCTCTGTAATGCAGTCCTATGGCTTTAGGAGATAGGACTTCATATGGAACCTATAGAACCTACACCAAATTTTTTGGTGATTGATGTTCTCAGCCTGGTGTCTCAGAGGTTTTGCAGCACATTGTCAAAGGTTCCTCACCTTATCCAGTAAATCCCTTTCCATCTTTTATACAGTGGGTATCTTTTCCAGGTGAAACTACAGAAAATCTCAGCCATAAAATTTGTAAATGTCCACGTGCAATTGCTTTTTTCAGTGTGGTAATTGGAAAGATCGAACAACATATTGGTTAATGAGTGGAGGAAGTAGGTGTGGATGACTGCATAAGTGGTATTACAAGACACTGTAAAGCAATAACAAAAATATAGTTACATCAGAAATAAAATTATGCCTGCCAATGTGAATTTCTGTAATATTGTCTCCACTAAATAAAAGCAATAGGGAGTCTTATCTGTCTGGATGCTGGGATAGGTAAGCAAGGTATGGACTGATGAGAAATAACTTAACCATATTCTACTTTCTTAAAAATAGCCAAAGACTTTGAAGTCACTGTGATATCTCCTCATTTCTGAGTGTGTGACATGACAGCTGGATGGGACATAATCAGGTAACCTGAGGGTAATCACTTTAAAGGATTAGATGGAGAGAATTACTTTATAGATGTACCTGTTGAATCCAGTCTTTTTTTTTTTTTTCCCCCTCTTTCAGTTCTCAGGAAATCCATCTCCCATCATCCCTTGCGTTTGTTGTTGTTTTTTTTTTTTAAATAAAAGGTTTGAAATAATTCTAAAATGAAGTTTTCCATTTGATTGTTTGTTTTACACTGTCTGTGCGATCATATTGGCATCCTCCTAAAGAGAAACAGCACAGGTAAGACCTGGAGCATGGAGAATGATGAGAGTTTTTTTTCTTGTTTATTACATTTATGCATTTGCTAAACAACTTTATCTGGTTTTATTTTTCTCCCTTAGTCCATGACCAGGATTTAATTGCAGAACACAGAGGGGGAAGCCTGGATCTACTTTGCCCCTCCAAATTTATGGCACCTGGTGGTTTGGTCATTTGTGTTACAGGAGCTGAGGCAGCTGCCAGGTTCACATTTCAGACCTCAGCCACTGTGTAAAGTTTCAGAGAAATAAACTCAGTTTTTTATGTGGTCTTCTCTTAATATGTATTGACATGAAATGCTTGAGGGGCAGGATTCTGCTTTAGATTAAATAGCTTGAATACACAGGTGTCTGTGTGTAAGGGAGGTGCCTTAGCTCCCTCTATACCCAGTGACTATGGTTATTTAAGGGTCTGATTCACTGGTCAAAGATAAGGTGTATAGTATCAGGTAGGGCATTTCAGGGTATTCCACATTGTTTCCATCTACCGCTCCAAAAGGGTAGGGGTCTTTTTGGGGCCCTGTTATGGGTTTGTGTGGCGCGGTTTTCCTTGGTGGCAGGGGAGGGGGGCTGCAGAGGCGGCCCCTTTAAGAAGCTGCTGGAACAATTCGCTGCCCCAAAATGTCGGACCCGC